>JXTB01000038.1:676058-687886 GCA_002914805.1 Parasponia andersonii
AAATTATAGAATTAATTTACTCAGAAAAACAGCGAGCAGTCTATCAATTTAATCATTACATTTAGTTCAATCCTCCATAAATAATTCATAATTAGAGCTAAGTCACGTTCCGTTTACCTCTCCAATTACATCTTTATCCTTGTGTACTATCGATTCTCCAATAAATAATTAATTTATAAATCTTTTACAATTTGAGTACTCAAACTTTTCAAGTCCTAAATCAAAACACAAAGGAATAATCTTTCTACTTTCCTAATAAAATGAATAGATTTCATATCTATAAGTTATATTCTCAATTACTCATCTCATTATGCTCCCAAAATACAAGTATTTCGATCTGTTTAGGAAACAAATCTTTAGCAAGTATATTAAAGAATATAATGTTATAAATATGAGTATATAACTACTCAGGATTAAGATTAATTTATTTATGATTATCTAGTTACATTATTTGAACTCTCAACAGTTAATAGAATTTATGTGAGATTCAAATCATGCATGATCTAGTCCTATATAATCGAATTATATAAAGTACATCTATTATGAAGTCAACACATCAATAGTCCGGATAAGACTATTATATTCTCAATGTTAATGGATCGTATTAATGATATTTAATTAAAGATCTAATTAATTATTATAGACTGTTTAGTTTATTATCCATGAATTTAATTATCATGTATATAACACTTATATACTAAATTTATGGTCACATAAATTAATTAGAGATTTTTTGATATTTAAATACATATAAATTATGCACAAATTTAAATAAAAAAATGTCGTTTTATTAAATCAACAAATATCCAAAATACAGGTACACTTAGTTAGGGCACAAACCCTAAACACTTTGAACCTTTCAATAATTAGAGTTTGGTTCCCTGCAATCTGCATCAATAATTTGTTTCATTGATAATTCTATGCTGGTGAATTATATATTGCATTTCCCAGCAACTGCTTCTGATATAATTTATATGTATATACATTGGAAAGAATTGATCAACAAATCTTCATTACTAATCAATATATATTTTGCAATGCTACAATTAATGAAAGAAAATATGATACAAATTGACGTACATTCCTTCAGCAGCAAGTAACCAAATACATTAAGGAGATTCTTCCCACCAATAACGATCCTTCAACTTGAGAATCGAAACTGATTCGGAAAATTTGCGAGCGCGTGGACTGCTCCCATTTTGGAGGAATGAATTAAACAAAAGCTAGCTACGACTAGGATCACCATCTATGCATATAAGTGCTATATGTACGTATAAGTATACATTCTCATTGACCTGGTCCTTTATAGTAAAGCAAAATAAGGAAGCAGCTGGCCTTGAAGGCTTGAACTTGCAAAATCACAATTCACTCTATCGGCTGGTAGTTCATGTCAAAATAGCATTCAACCGTCACTTTTCAGTACACTTGATCAAATTTTTAAGGAACCTTTTTGCCATACATTGTGACTCTCGACGTCGTATAATTAGCTCAATATAGCGCGTTACCGGTAAAACGGTGAACTTTGAAAGAATACCGTGAAATTTGAGCATTCTGTAATTTAAAATTTAAAATTTAGATTCCGTAAAATAATGTCATGAAATTAAGAATTTCTGAAAATTAATACCATGCATTGATTTTTTTGATCAATTTTAGTAATGAAAAAATAATAATATTCTTCGTTAAGATTACATAATCATTCTTATTTTTCTTAATTTTGAGGATATTATTATTTTTTACCAATTAAAATTATTCAAAAAGTCAACTCAAAGTATTGATCAGAAATACTTAATCTCATAATATTATTTTACAGTATCCAAACTTCATGATTTAAATTACAGAATACCTAAACCTCGTGGTATTTTTTTTACGGTTTGCCACCAATAAAATTATAATTCAAGGATATCTAATTTTAATAGAGTATTTCTTTTTAAATCGTTGGATCAAATTCTGATAGACAAAAATCATTTCAGGATGTCTAACTTTAGTCGAGTTTTTCTTTTTAAATCATTGGTTCAAATATGATAAACATAAATCATTTCAGGAATAATTATTAAAAAAAGAAAGATCTCATAAACTGTTAAATGAATCCGAAATCGTTAGATTTAGCTTTTTTGGCAGATATATCTCTGAAAGACTTGTCCAATGTTTTCATAAAGTTACATCATCTAATATTTAAAACTAAAGACATATAATTGGTATGATGAATAAAACATTGTGTAATATTATTCTAAACTAATATTATATTCGGGGCTGATGTTGTATTGCATAACTTAATATATACAAAGTTGCAGTAAATAATGTATTAGCTAAGGATTAAAAAAATAGATGCATCGTACTATGTTATTCTCTCTTCATTCTCTACTTTTTCTCTCTTTATTTGGCTCAGTAGAATGAAATAAGACTCTTTATTTAGCTCAGTAGAATGAAATAAGAATCGTAACGAGAATTTTAATTAATCAATTGAAATTAAATAAGAATATAAATAATATTTTATTGTTTAGTTGAATTGGTATAATGAAATAGAATAAATATTGTATTGATTAAAATATTCTTATTTTTAGATATTCTAGTATGACAAAAAAAAAAAAGTAGAATTTTAAAATAATTAACTAAAATATGGAATCATTATTCCTTACCCTTTTGGAAGGAATAAAAATTCCACCAAGTGATGGAATTAAGATTACAATAGAATATCAATTCCTTATTTTAAAGCCTAACCATACAACAGGACGGTTCTTAAAAAGAAATTACCATTCTATTGAGAGGCCCATTTCAACGAATCTAACATGCTTATTTCTTTAATTCTCATTATTCTCTCTCTTTTTCTTTTCTACTCATTGTGTATCAAACTTTATATTACTTATACATATCTTACAATGCATTGCAAAAGTAAACAATTTACTAAATTATGTTAAAATATTACATCCAATGCAATACAATATTGTAGCGGCATAATTAGCGACAAATATGAAATGAGAATTAATTGGCTAATGATATGTACATGTATGATTTAGACTTTTTTTGAAACATACTTTTAAAAAATTTGGCATAAAATAGGTGTACGCTAAAAATTTATAAATTTATTTATGCATATATAATACGATTAATATTAAAAATAAGTTACAAAAATATGGGATAATTACATTTAATATCATATATTTTAACTGGTTGTTCAATTTATATTTTTTGTTTTAGTTATTATCAATATTGACTTGCAAATTTAGAATTTGTAACAAAGTTATACCCTTCGTAGGTCAAGTACTAATTTTGACAATTATGTTTTGCAAGATACCTTTTAAAATTTAAAATATATATTTTAAAAGAAATTCAAGTTTAAAATATAGGTTTACCAATATATATGTTTGTAATATTTAACATTTATAGGGCTTTTTTGCATTTTTTTTAAATTACTTTTTCTAGTACTTATTCTTTTAGCTATTAATTTTAATTAGTTTTAAATTTAAATTAAGTACCAAAATATATATCTTTAAAGTTTAAAAAGGTATTTTAGGAAACTCAATAATTAAAATTAGTATTTGAGCAATATTATAAGTTTCAAATTCGAAGAACAAATAGTCAAAATACAGGGTATAAAAATATAATTAACCCTAAAAATATTACTGATAATTTATCAAATGTCATTTTTTCTTTTTTTTTTTTTTTAAAAAGGAAAACTATTAAAAACAAATATTGAAAAGGAATTTTATGCCCAATGGCCGAATTTCGGATAACTATTATAAAAATATCACTGATAATTATTTGACGAATTTTTTTATTAATTTTAGTTGCAAATCTGCCTACAAATAATTACTTTTTTCACCTAGTTTAATTTAAATGATAAATTTCATACGTTGTTTATTGATAACTGATTAAATGTCAAATAATTAAAAAAAAACTAGGATATTTAGTCATTCAAAGAAATTAGTATTGCGTGATAATTAATACAAAAAGATCTATTCGTATAAAACAAATTTGAATTTAGAAGAAAAATAAAACTTTAGGGGAAGACAATGAAATTGGCGAAAAGTACAAATATTTTTAAGTTTGTCTAACAATAATATGTAACTCGGCTATAATTTAATAATGAGTATGTAAGAATTAATATTATGAGTATACGAGTATTCTACATAAAATTGCTAACTATCAATTACAATTTACCAAATATGGCATGAAATGTTAATTTACATGTAGTTTTTTTTTTATAATGTTAATTTATATATGTAGTAATAATTAACCACTTTTATTATTTCTTTTTCTTTGCCGTTTTGAACTTTTCATAAACGATATTTTCAAGAGAGCAAACCGGTTGGTTCCAGCCATTGGTATAATAATAAATTCAACCATGTTGCATTAATAGAAAGTGAGGGTATTAAATTACACCCGGTTACAAATTTCCTATTATATGCAAATAATTGCAAAAATCATATTAACGTGTTGACTTTTTAGTTTTCCTATGCATATTAATGCTCTTGCCATATTCACATATTGTGAGCGGGGCTTAAAAGACAAGAAAGAAATCAGAAAAATCTATTTCGGCTGCGGTTAGGTTTCATTTTGAGAAAAATAGATCATATACGATCTTTAAAGAAACTTTTTAAAAATAAGATATTTATGTCTGTATAAAAATGTGCATAAGCTATCTGATGAGTGATTAACTTTATAAATTATATATTAATTATAAAACAAAAAAGAACCGTTGTAAAATAATAAAATAAATCATAAAACACTATAGATGAGAAAGCTTAACAATTCCTTTCAAAAGAAAAAAATAAAAAAGAAAAAAAGAAAGCTTAACAATTCATTTATTATTGTAGTCCAAAAGCCCAAAAAGACTTCATGGGTAGCCATTTGGACCATAAAAGCCCAAAGTAACAAAATATTAACAAAATAATAGGGAAGAAACAATCTCTAGAAAATGGCTAATAAAGCTTCAAGACGTTTACAAACATTTTTTTTTTTAATAAAAGAAAGGATATGCTCAGTCAAAAATAAAAAAGTATGAAACAATAAATAAAATAAAGCATCTAGCAAATAAAATCATTACTTATTGGCTATTGCCTTGAAAAACATAGGGACTAAAACAAAAGAAAAAAAAACAATAATAAACAAATGCATTAAGCAGCTTGAACAAAAGTGTGAATCCCAAAGTACATTATTTTTATTATATAGTAGTAGATATACGGCTTTATTTTTGAACTTGTAATATACGGTTTCTCGAAAAAAAAAACTTATAGTATATGGTGAAATAATTTATTTAATAACAATAATAATAAACAATCTACGATGGGGTTGGGGTCCTACGCTAAGTGCCGGACGGACCAATGGGTGGGCTAATGGGCTTAGTTTAATAAACAACCATTTTATAATTTTATTCGATAGATGACTCTTTTTAATTGATCTAGTTTTTTAAAAAATACATCAATTTTATACAAAATAAATCAATTTTTTGAAAAAAATCAATTTTATACAAAATAGATCTATATTTTGATCTATTGAATATGAAAAACGACCATATTCGAATAAGTTTCAAAAGTCAGCCATTTTTTTACAGTGTTTGAAAAATAGTCATTTTTCAAATAATTATTCAAAATTCGCTCATTTGGCTTGAAAGCCTTTTTTATTACTTATTTCAGTAGTTTTATTTTTATTTTTTTAAGAAGAAAACAGTATCCGATAAATTGAAAGTGGAGTTGGACTGTGGTGGATTCTCTTATTTTGAAACAATAAAATAAAATCAGAAAGTTGTTATAGGTATTCTACAAGATTATATATTGTATTGGGATTATACATGTAATGCGGAAATAATAAAAGAAATTGTGCGTTCTTTATTCTAAAAATATAAATAACTAAAAGGAAAAAAAATGAGGTTACCATATATGGTATTCGTAGAAAAATGGTCAATAAGCCTCAAAAAAGTTTTTACCGAAAAAACCAAGAACGTTACTATAGATATTATATATGGTTACTTATGATATGACAGGAAATAGGAACGAGAGTTGGGTATTCCTTCAAATACTTTAGATACCTTACAAACATAGTCGGAGAAATTGAAAAAAAAATAATTTATCATAGATGTCCTAGCAATCTACCTATGGTGTTCTGGAAATTGAAATAGAAGTTTAGCGTTCTTTATTACAATATATACGAATTATGTCAATCCGAGCCTGACTCATGATACATCGTGTCAGAAAAACATCAATATTAATCCGACCCGCACCTAAAATGGATTAACACGAATCCAATCTGTGTAATCCACTTTGGTGAATAACACCTAATTCAAGACCTAATTTTGATTCGTCAAACCGCTTTTGAGTTGTCAACCTGTTATGATCTGTACTTTTCTACTTATATTTTTTTTTAAGTCTATTATTGTCTCATTTCAAAACAAATAAATTACAACCAATTTATAAATATAACTAATAATTTATAATCCTAAACACTTTCATCGTATAAATTAAATATATATATATATATAATACAAAAATTACGGACAATTACAAAAAATTGTCTTAAAATTTTTTATAAAATACTAAAATAATTAATATTGCGTAACTTATTTTATTTTTTATTCCGGAAAATTTTATATATTACAATTACATTTACGTATGGAGCGTAAAAACCCGATTGACTTTGACTTTATAGCATAACTTAAAATAAGAATGCACATGTTATGCATCACATTGTTGTGTTGTAGGTAATAATTTTGAAAAAAAAAATTGTATCTTACTATCAATTTTTGAAAAGTGTTATTTTTATAAATCAATTTTTCAAAAAAGAAATCTTTCTAAATAAATCTGAGATTTTTCAAAGAATTTAGCACATGTAAAATTTTTCAAGAGCTTTTTAGGCAAACAGGTGCATAGTGTTAAAAATTAAAAAAAATTCCAAATAAGCTGATTTTTAAGATAAATCTCGGATTGATTTAAAAAAAAAATCAATTTTGATAAGTTTTTAGAAAAATATAAATTTTAATAAATATTTAGAAAATAGCATGTTTTCTTCAAAATTGGTATTTTTCAGTGATACTCGAGATAACCAATTGGGTTACGTTGGGTAACAAATCTAGTTATTTGAAGTAACCAATCATGTTATCTCAAGTATCTCACCGATTAATAAAAAATGATATTTTTCTAAATATTTTTAAAAATAATATTTTTCTATAAAAATATAGNTGATTAAGTTACCTCGGGAAACTTGACTAGTTATCTTAAGTATCTCATCAATAAATATAAAATGATATTTTTCTAAATACTTTTAAAATTATATTTTTATAATTAAATTCAGGATTTTTTTAGAATATTTTCAAATTCTAAGATTTTTCAATTTATTTGAAAAATTACCATAAAAAAAAAATCAAATTCCCTCTTTTTCAATTTTCAAACTTTAGGCTTTTTTTAGACTTCATACAAATTTTAGGTCCAAAGTACCAAAAGTTGAAAAATCTCTTATGAGCTGAATTTTTTTGAAAAATCCCAGATATAGAAAAGTATCACTCTTAAAAGTTTATTGAGTAAAATAACACATTTAATAAATATTGATAAAAATACCAATTTGGAAGAAAAAATACCACTTTTTGTTCGAAATCGATATTTTTCTATGATACTCAAGGAAACTAATTAGATTATTTTGGGTAATCACTCTAGTTACTTGAACTCTAGTTACTTGAAGTAATCCGTCAATAAGTATCTCATCAATTAATAAAATTGGTAGTTTTCTACGTACTTTTAAAAGTGGTATTTGTCTAATTAAAATTTGGGACTTTTCATTTTTTTTGAAAAATTACCATAAAAATTATTATTATGATTATTATGATTATGATTATTATTATTTTGTAAGGAGCCCTGTCAAACTGGTTGCATTTTTCAGTTTTTGTATATGCACAATATATTGATTTTTAAAAAATTGATATATTAATATGTTTAGTATAAAAAATAAACAAATACTTAGTAAAAAGATGGAAAAAATACAATCATTTAGTAAATAAATTGGAAAAAAGGCCTTTTTAAATGAACTAGAGAAATGGCCATTTCTTATAAGAGTTATATATATATATATATAAGTTAAAATGTTAATTACTTTTGGTCCCTAAACTTTATATATATATACATATTAATTTTGGCCTTAAATTTTTAATTGCTATATTTTGAGTCATTTTTAGCATTTCTGTTAGATTTTAACTTTAAACAAAATGGTTTTTTAAAGTTTAGAGACTAATACTAAGCAAAAGATTTATTCAAAATTAATATTTGTCCTTCAAATTAAGGAAAATATAACGTAGTAAGTCCCTAACCAAATAACTGACATAGAACAACTTAAAACTTTAACGACTGAAACGAAACTTTCTCAATAATTTAGCAATCAAAAAAAGGAAAAAAAAATTATCCTATACTCAATTGACAACATTCACGTTTTATGTTTTGTAGTTTTTAAAAATGAAATAAGCAATGGAGACCAAAGTAACATATGGAGGAGGACATCTTCATCATTCTCATTTCATTTTAAATAGGGAAAAAAAAAAAACACACGTACACATATGTTACCAAATAAGATCTCGTACAAGCAAAAAAAATGGTAATAGCACTCCTTATTTGGAGTGATAGCTAAAAAGATTTTAAGATAAGAGAAAATATTCACTTACGTACCAATTAGAAACACATAAATTTTTTTTAATAAAAAATATATGAAAGAACTTATAACTTTATTTATTCATTTTCCCCTAAAAGAAATTAATGTTAGAAGTTTATATATTTTTGGGATAGGATGATTTTTATATTTTATATTTTAACACTTTATTCAGTTTATATCTCATGTTTTAGTTATTATCGAAATTGACGCCTAAATATAATATTTATTATAAATTTATATCTTAATACTGATTTAAAGTAATTAATTTACAAAGATATTTAATAAATTTATTCGGAGATAAATTTTTATATAATTTATTTTCAAATTTTTAAACAGTATTCTAATAAAAGATATAAATTTATTTCAGATTTTAAATCTAAAAATCGATAATAATTAAAATACAGATATAATTTTAACAAAGTTATAATTTTACTTTGAATAAAATGCAAAAACTAACGGTATATAAAAAGCGATAATATCTCTATTTTTTTTTTTTAATGAATAGAATTTAAAAATAATACATATTAATAATAAAAATGTGAAAACCAGCTCTCACTCTCTCTCGCACACGACTCACACGGATATCAGGCTCCGCCTTTGGCTTCTCAAATCTTCGTTTTTCCATTACCCTCTCTCTCTTTCTCTCTCTCTCTCTCTCTCTCTCTTCACTTACAATGCTCTGTTGATCACACTTTCATGTCTCACCCCACCAAGCGCTTGGCCACCACCACCACCCTACGCTCCTCCTCTTCATCCTCCTCCTCCACCGCCGCCGCCGCAGCCTCCTCCTTCGCCGGTCCTCCGATGAAGAAGACCAAGTCCCAGGCCGTAGCCTGTTCTCTCGACCCAAACAAGAATGGCTTGCACCACCACGATTTCGCCTCCGCCGATAACGACGTCGTTTTCGACCCCGCATCCATGGCCCTTGACGAAGATCTCAAGCCCCACGACGACCGCGCCGTCGCGGCCAATTTGGCGAGGAAGAAGGCTACTCTGCCGCAGCCGGCCAAGAAGCTCGTCATCAAGCTAAACAAAGGTTTGTGGGTTCTTGGATCCTGCTTCTACTTGTTCTGATTTTTGGGTGTTTTCTCAAATTTTTAGATGGTGATATTCATAATTTCAGTCTTTGAACTTGTTTTTCGTTGTTGGGTTTGGCTCAAGATCTTTCGATTTGTGTTATGGGGTTTTGTCGATTTTGGAGGTTTCTATATGATTGAAAGCTTTGGTTAAGTATTTTTGGGTGTTAGGTGCATTGGGTTTTCGTTTTAGCTGGAATAGATTTGTGACCTGAGCTTAGGTTTGAATTTGACACAGGTTTTATGTATTCAGTTGGGTTGGAAATGAAAATTTGGTTAGCTGCTTCTATTGATTAGAAATGAAACTTTTTATTAAGATTTTATTGCTACTTGGATCGGTATGATGATCTTAAGTTTTCTTACTTTAGGGAATTTAGCTTCTATTGAGGTAACGTTGCTCAAGTGTTTCTGGATGTTAAGTGTATTGGGTTTTTCTTTTTAGCTTCAGTAGAGTTGTTAGGGTTTGGATTCGACACAGGTTTTATGTATACAATTGGGTTAGACATGATAACTGATTTTAGCTAATTATTTTGATTAGAAATGAGACTATTTGTTAGTATTTTGTAGCTAGTTTGAATCTGTATGATGATATGAAGTTTTCTTAAGGGAATTTAGCTGCTACTGAGACAGCATTTGTGTTTGGATTCACGTGGGTGCTTTGCAATTTTAGGCTTGTGAATAGAACACACATTTTTCTTTTCATAGGGACTTTTAGGGTCATCTTATCACTACACCATCACTGATAGTGATCACTACTTTGGTCAGGTACGGAAAAGGAAACTTTCTTCGTGGCAAATCAAAATGGTTTCTATTTTAAGTAGGTTAGAGATGAGCAGGTTTTACTTGTCATCAAGACTACAGCAAGATGATAAGACATCATCTAAAAGGAAAAGTCAAAAATTAAAAAACTACAACCAAATAGACCAATCTCTACAAAAGTCAGAAAAAGAAAACTAGTTGAAGCCTCTAGAGTCATAGACTCACAAAGCAACCCAATATTTAACTCTATCCCATATAGAATCAAAGTCCCCTCTAACATCATCAAAAAATACTGTTATTCCTTTCCATCTAAAGTGACCAGCAGATAGCTATAGCAGCCACATTCCAAAGCTTTCTCCTCCTGTCTTTCCTGCTGCCGACCCCCAAAGCAGGGAGAAGAACACCCTGACAAACCAGCGGCCAAACCCAAGAAACCCCTAACTCCAAAAGCATTCTTGAACATAAAGCTGTTGCAAAATAACACGCCATCCAGGAGATAAGGCCAGAAATGGTTTGTGCTTTTGAAGTACAGGCATCTCATGTGTATTTGATTTGCCTAGAGCTAGCAAACAACAAAACACTTTTACTTTCATAGGTGAACAAGATTTCCAAATAAAGGAATAGGAAGGAAAGGGAGTAGACACATCATCCAAAGTCAGCTCTGCAAGCAAAGATTTAGAATAGAACACTTAAGACCTGTCTTGCTTCGACACCCTTCTGTTAGGAACACCTTCACACCCATTAACCGATTCCAGCAAAGAAATAAGGCCAGAAATCTGCTCCATTTCCCTCTCTCTAAGATTTCTGAAAAATCATAGATCCTGATAAAAGTGTCATTATATCTGAGTGAAGAGATGTACACATTTTTAGACTCCGCTACCTTGTAAAGCAGCTGAAAATGCTCAGCCAATGTAGAATCACTTATCCATAAATCCTCCCAAAACACAATTCTTCGACCATCACCCACCTTGAATTGAACATTTAGTTTATTGTCTCTTGTCAATGTGCAGTTTGTGGTTATTGTCTGTTGGTTAAATTATTTAGAAATGCTTAGGTTCAAATCAGTAATTTGAAAGTGAAAAGTTAACTTGTCTACTTAGTAAAAATTTTACATCAACTTCCACTGTTTAACTTATTATAGTTGAAGAATGGTGTAATGTAGCCGACCAGAAGAGTGACACCTGGACATATAGTTTCTAAATTTATTGTGACACTGATATCTTGTAATCTTATTCTCTGTCTTCTCATGGTCTGTAATCTGATGCATATTTGCAATTTATTTACTCTCCATTCAATACAATGTCCTTCATTCCAGTAATGTAACATCAGAAGTCCCTAACTTCATATTTCTGGATTCCATCTTTCTTC
>JXTB01000038.1:701978-744831 GCA_002914805.1 Parasponia andersonii
TTTTTCTCTTAGAGAATTATGATAGCACACAATTCTTGCTATTATTTTATTTGTGATCTACTTTCGTTGTATTGTAATTAAAATTTTTTAGTTTTGCAAATATTATTCCCTTGAGGAGCCATTTTTATTCCCCCAAAAGAAAAATTAAACCTCATTGTCTTGAAAAATTATGTAGATACATGTTTTCTAACCCCAAAAGATCTTACAATACTCCACCAGCACTCGACTTGTGTTCAACATGGTCGAACATAGGCCTGAGAATATATGCATATATATATATATAATTTTTTTTTTTTTTGTAATTAACTGGGTCGAGTTTTAGGTAGGCGGAGCAAATTCAAATTTTTAAAGTCTTCATTAAATGAATGGTCTAATTTTATTAATGATTTATACAGTCCCTTTTTTTATCACGAGCTTTAAAATGGGTCAAAATTGATAAATATTCTCAATTTAAAGTCACCCAAATGCGTATACTGAAGCTATCCACGGAGTGACCGCTGAAGACATTATGTTATTAGATATCCACCGAAATTGCCCTGGTAATTACTAGGGTCATCTGAGTAGGATTCTTCAATTTTTAGACAAAGATGAAAATTTTCAAAATTATACCCAAAATTGATCAAGGGAGTTTTATGTTACAGTTTATTTGACGAGTGAAGTATACTGAGATATTATATGGCAAAATATGATAGAACTGAAATGTCGTGGTGTTTCCTTTCAAAAATAAAAATAAAAATAAAAATGTCGTGGTGTCGAATAGAATTGCATCATCAACTCGAAACTTGTAATTAGCTCGTATTATAACTCGTCCATAGTGGTTACAACTTCAAGACCATTTCAAAACTCAAAGGCTTCTAACATATATGTACATGCATGTACATACATATATAAATGTTATGGCTCATTTCGAATTAATTTTATAATTTGCAGTCCTTGATTTGATGGAAATCGAGTAAACTCAAACAAGTACGAGAATTCAATTGTTTTTCTTTTATGAAAATGAAACAAATATTTAAGGCTAAAATATTAATTGGGACTAAAATGTAAATACACACATCGATAAACAAAATGAATACAATGTCCTTGATCCAAAGCAAACCAATCCAGATTGCCTCCAAGATTATCAATCTCAATAAACAGTAGTACCCCAATTTAATAATATGGTTAACTTTTATAACCATACAATAAATATGAGCAGTCCAAGACATTGTTTTTGCAAAATGTCTAGCACGGACCAACACAGTATCGTTTCTTATATAAAACCTCGTACAAGAAAAATTTTGGGACCGGAACATGTGCACAAAACTACAGGCTCTATAGTCTTTGTTACAGGTTCATACCGGTCAGGATTCTAAGTACGGCAAAGCCATTGTTCATCACAAGACACAGAGAAAGATGTGACTTCTATTATAGTTCCTAGTGTTGATAGATGTATGCAATGCAGAATGCAAGAAATTACACACCCTATAAGATACCAGCTGATGCCTTAGTTTGTCGGCATTCGTGAGCGAATCAACATGATATTAAGAAGGTTGTTTCTAAGTGCAACTACCGACGAGCGCCTGCATCATGACCACTCTTTACTACTGTTTTTCTTGGTGAGTTAGATCAATCGGTTGGAATTCATCAAGATGAAGTCCTAATTAACAATGTTTCTGCAACTATAACTAAACTGAAAAAAGCCCATTTTCGCAAAATTTTCTATAACCCAGCCAGTATTTATCGGAAATTTTTGTAATGTCTATCCAATATTGTGGCTGGAGTGATGGGGTAGCAACATGCTAAAGGGAACCCGGAAATGGGAAAAAGACACAAGGTTGTTCAAGTGAGTATGTCAATATAAAAGACACCACTGTTGAGCAATGAGTTAAAGAAACTGAGAAAACACCTAAGTAATTTAGATTGAAAAACATTCTGATAATCACCCAGCACCCCTTTGACACAGCCACTAGCACTCTACAAAATTAACTTTTTCACGTAATTACAACTTATTCAAGATCACATTATATATATATATATATATATTTATATATATCACAATATCAAAGGAAAATCAAGAAAAATATCTACTACGCAAACAGAACCTGAGAACTTGAGGGTGTCAAGTCAGAGAAATAATCAGGAGCATCAACCACATGCCATTGAACACCAAATCTCCACTTCTCAAAGCTGCTCTTTTGGTTAATCCTGGAGATGTATCCCACTGCAACATGAAGATTCCGACCCACGACATAGATCCTGCAATCACAGGCGTTTACAGCAAAAGGTTTACATATCTGTTCCGGTAACGGGGGTCCTTCAATTGGCTCCCAAGAATCAGTATCCGAGTCATAAACCTTAAGCTTCATTCTTTCAAGCTCAGAGACCACAAACAAGTGGCCATAAACCACCACACTCGAACCTGTCCATCCCTCCCTCAGTCCAACAGCCATACATTCCCAATTATCAGTTCTGGGGTCGTAAACCTGACCCCGTGGGGAGACATAAAAAGGCCACAACCAGCCTTCTGTAACAAGAAGCTTCCCATTGAGAACTGCAGCATCATATGAGGCCATATTCGTTCCCATACTTGTAATGGAACGCCAACTTCCGTTCATGGGGTCCAAAACCTCTGCTGAGTCCAGCTCAAAAAGATCGGCACTGTTTCCTCCAGCCACATAAATCATACCATCAATCACACCACTTGCGAAAAAAGACCTAGCAGTGATCATCCGATTCATCACAGTCCAACGATTTTTCTGCATTTCGTACTTGAGGACCAAGTCAAGGGGACAATCTACATCAGAGACCATACCCCCACAAACAAAGAGAGTACCCTCTCTGGGAATTGAAATGCATCTAAATCCAAGGGGACAAACCTTGTCTTTACAAGGCATAGAGGGGATAGTATGCCAGGATAAATGAGTGAGATCGAGAACTTGCCACTGAATCTTTCCAGTACACTTGTGGAAGGCGAAAACAAAGAGCCAAGGATCTTTGAAGCCTAATTCCTTCCGTCGAGTAAAAAATCGCTCTTTACTCCCAAGAAGCAGATGCCATCTCTTGCAAACAGCTCTGCAAGCTGAGTGACTTTGGACTGGAAGCCGAAGTAGACAGTTAAGTGCAACATCATCTGGAAGGCCTGGAATTAAGGGTTCTCCCCTTAGAGAAAATTCTAACTCCGAAGAAGGGTTGAAGATAGAAGGCAGTATCACGGCTAACCTAAACTTCGGGGATAGTGTCATTTGAGAATCCCCCAGTTTGTGAACAGGTGCCTGTTCAGAGGACAATCGAACTCGCTGCATCCCCCTCTCAAGTAATATATCTAAAACCTTAATACGCAACCTTAATACGCAATCTCTTTGTCTATGATTTAAGCAAGGAAAAACAACCAACAAAACCAAAACCCAACCCGCAGCAACGAATCTATTCCAAATTCCCAATTTCTGATCTTTGTTCTCAAAGATTAAGTGAAAGTATAGGAATCCCAAATCGAAAGACACCAAAGTAAAGCACCAATTCTCTCACCACAATATCTTCACAACACAGAATAACCACAGGACAGAGAAAAATCCAAATTCAAAGCACAAAAATCTCCTTTTATTCTCTTTAAATACAAAGCTCCTCCTCCTCATCAGCACTACAACATATCAAGATACCAACTTTTGATTCTAAAACTCATAGAATTTCATTCCATAGGCAAGAGATACAAGAGCCCAAAAAAGGCAATACCCAGAATCACTTAAAACTTCAATTTATTCCCCTTTTATAGTTAAAAACTTAAAGCCCAGAAAAACCCAGTTCATAAATTAGACTAAAATGGAAACTTTCACGGCCTTAAGAGCTTTAAGCATCCATGAAAGACAAAACCCAGAACAGAAACAAGAACAAAGCAATCGAAAATAATGACTAAACTAACTTACAAAGCAAGAAAGCGCGGTTGAGAAGTATATCAAAGAAGGTGACTTTGGAGAGGTTTAGTATAGAGCTCTGGATTTTTGGACCTTTTCATATAAGAAAGCTTATACAAATACCCTTCTCATTTCTTTCTTCCCTTTGCAATAAATAAAAAAACTATTTTATTCTAGTATGTGGCAAGGAAGATAGTTCCTTTGATTAAATGTTAAACGCAAAACCACGCGCCACAAAGAAAAGAAGCGGAGTACGTTCAATTTCGAATTGGGGAGCGTGTTTTACACGCGCTAAACAGGGAGCTGTAGCTAGCATTGAACTGTACCTACGTGGAAGATTGACAAGGAAGGAGAAGAAGATTAGCGGCTGTCTTGACAGAGTATCCGGTCAAGTTCGAATTGTTTTTTTTGTTTTATTTTCCGAAAAGTAAAATTTCTGATGTGCGCTTGTTTTTTTTTTTTTCTCCTTTTTTGGTTAACGGTAAATAAGAAGCGTGAAGACTAAGGGCTCCATTATTTAAATTTTGAGATTTATACTTTGTAAAATAATATTTTTATATTAAAAATTTTTGAAAATTAATATTTTGAATTAATTTTTTGAATATCTTTAACTGATAAAAGATAAAAATATTTTAAAAAATGAAGAGAATAATAACGATTAAAGTTTTTATAGAAGATATTATGATTTTTTTTTTACTAAAATAAGTTAAATAGTCAATCTATGGTATAAATTTTTGTAAATTTTTAATCTCAGTGTATTATTTTACAGAGCCCAAATTTTATGGTTTAAATTACAAAATATTCAAACTTATTGGTATTTTTTGTGGTTCACCTTTTTTTTCTCAAAACAGATTGATAATAGTAATAACCCTAAATTATATTTATTACCAATCTGATCCTGAAACTTTCAACTTATATAATAATGATTCATAAATTATACAATTGTTATAACAATGACCCTTTTGTTATAAACATTTATTTTTTTGACCGAAAATAGTTATAGACAGAGCTTATAATTAGACATTATTTACTTCTATAAATCAGAATCTCATTCTCCATTATAGTTACCAAATAGTGTACTTTGTAATAACTATTTCTGTTAAATATTTAACAGTTTATGATAAAAAGTCATTACTCTAATAATTACATAATTCATGAACTATTGCTATGTAAGTTAAAAATTTTTGACCCAAAGTGATACAACGTATACAATTGAGGGTTTATTAATGTAATAATATTTTCCTTGATCACGAAAGATCATGTATGTCAATGTTCACAATATACATGTAAAAATAAGAAAAAACAACACTTTTATTATTATTTTTTTCTGGTGAAAAATGTGAGAACTTTTGTTTTCACCATATCCAATGTCATTTTTGGAAGTGTAATTTAGAGCACCTGCCTTTTTGCTTATTTCACCAGTTTTTTTAGTAAGTGAATATGGTACAAATGGTCCTGAATTATCTAATTTAGGACAATTTAATTTTAAAAGTTTCAATCGTAGCAATTAATCACATGAATTTTCTCTTTTCAAGAAATTTGGTTCTTGGATTGTTTAATTATAACATATTGTTAATTTTTTTTTTACCAAAAATACACATGAGAAGTATATAATAGTATCTAAAAGTATATTTGAAAATTTCAAGCATAAAAATGAATAATCACAAAAAAAATTTCTCTAAATTTGTAGCTTCAAGAACTTTAAAAAATACAAAGAATACATATTTCATTATCTCTTATTTCAAGCATAAAAATGAACAGTCACAAAAAAAAAAAATCTCTAAATTTGCTGCTCCAAAAATCCTAAAAATGCAAAGAGTACATATATCTTTCTTTCTCTCTAAATTCTTTTGTTCAGTTTATTTTTCTTTTAAATACACTTTCAAAATTCACCTATTGCTTCTCGTGTATATTTTTGATAAGAAATTTAACAAATTGTAATTTAAATAGATTAGGGCTCAAATTACTACAAATCAGAAAATTTATAGGCTTAATTATTACAATTAAAACTTTGAGAACTAAATTGTCACAAATTAAATACTTTAACAACCATTTGTGCTATTAAACATATTTCATGTATAAAATATACCTGGTATTCATTTATCTAAAAATAGATATATAAAAAAAGTTAAAAACGAAAAAATATGTATATATTACATACACTTAAAAGTTAAAAACGAAACTTAGAGAGAGAGAGAGAGAGAGAGAGAGAGAGAGAGTGAGAGAGAGAGAGAGAGAGAGAGAGAGAGAGCATGGGATATTTATGTACTTTCATTTTACAACAACGGAAAAGAAAAAAGGTCTAGTGAAGCCATTGATAGAACACGAGGAGGAGTCAGCCCAAAATTTAGTCCAATCTCTTAAAATCCAATATTAAAAGCGGGTAAATATATGAAAGCAAAATTTGTTGAGAACTTAGACTTAATGTCTTTTACTCTATTTTGATTACTCGAGTTTAAAATAAAAAAGTCCATCCTTTTACAAGCCTTTATTTAAGTCAGGATATCTGATTTACCAACTGATATATCCCATATAAATTTTAAGAAAAATAGATATTTTTTAATGATTTTAAAAAAGGGAAAATATTGGCTCCATTTGGTTGGCTTATTCAATTGAGTATATTAAAATGCAATTATGGAATGAGTTATAATTAAAATAGGATATATTTAAAGTGAAATAAAATAAAATGAGTTGTAATTAGAATGATAGATATTAGAATGGAATATTTAAAAATACATTTTAGGCTCTTTTCTCATTCCAAAACACAAAAATTATTCTAATGATTGATGTGACTGATGGACTATTTGAATAAAAAAACTGAATTATTGAAACAAACATTCATTCTAAAAGATCATTCGAATAGAAAATCTGAAATTATTGAAATAAACAATCATTCTAATTGATTCTCCATTTGAATGGAATGCAATGGGTGAAATAAACGAGATAATTATTTTTATACTTTGTATTTTGATATTTTCTTCAAATTATATTTTTTGTTTTGGTTACTATTAACATTGATTTTTTAAATTTAAAATCTGTTACAAATTTATACTATGATACTAATTTAGAACAATTAATTTACCAAAATATCGTTTAAAAAAATTAAAAATAAATCATATAAAAACTGATCAGAGAATAAATTTATTAAATCATATTGGTAAAATTTGTCAAAGTATAACAGATATTAAATCTAAGAGGTCAATATTGATAATAACTAAAACACAAGATACAAACAGAACAAAGTGTCAAAATACAAAGTATAAAAATGATATTATCCAAAATAGGTCATTTTGCACTGTATTTATGTTTAGGTTAGTATCACTTTTATATATTGTATTTTGACACTTTGTTCAATTTATTCAATGTATTTTAACTATTATCAATTGATCTTTAGATTTAAAATATGTTACAAATTTATACCATGATATCAATTTAGAACAATTAATTTATTAAGATGTGGTTTAAAAAATTAAAAATAAACTATATAAAAATTGATCTTATAATAAATTTATTAAATCATCTTAGTAAATTAACTGTTTTAAATTGATGCCAGAGTATAAATTTGTAACAGATTTCAAATCTAAGAGACAATATTGATAATAATAAAAAATATAAGAAATAATTTGAACAAAGTGTCAAAACACAAGTATAAAAATGATAACATCTCTTAATGTTTCTCTTCCTTTATTTATTTATTTCTATTCTTTAATTTATCCACTCAAATTAGGAGTGAACAAATTTAGTTAAGTTGAGTACTCAATAGAAAGCAACAGTTGAGTACTTAATAGTGATTGCGTTAACTCAAATCCATGAAAATGAATTTAAAATTCTCAGTCTAAATTTAAAAGTATTTTTGTTATTTTTGTTTCTTTTTGTTTACGTTAAAAAAAAAAAGGAGTACTAATGTAAAAGTGTTGTGTATAAAATATGGTATCTTTTTTCCTTTATAGAATTTGGATTTTTATTGATCTTATCACTGTTCAGCTGAGTGATTACAGTGTTCACACATTTGATTTAAGTATAATTTTAAAATTTAACGTACAGTCCATGTATTATCAAGAGAAAAGGACCAACGAGGCAACGATTTCGAATTTAACACTTTAGTTAAGTAAATTCTCCTCTATCTCGACCTAGATAATATATAGCTTCTATTGATATTTGGAATATCGCTAAACACTTTTCGAGGGTTCATTCAAGATGTACTCTCTACGATGCAAAATTTCTTAAGAGAGTTTTAAGTTATATATATACATATATAAAAGTTTCTTCTATCCTCTATGAGTTAGAAAACTTTCTCTTCCAAACAGAAAATTTATGGATGATTACTAAAGTTTTACATCATGAACTAGAAAGGAACAATATTTATATACCATCATTATCTATTTTATATTTTCTTTCCAAACATTATCTTTTTTTTTTTGGGAACTTTTAGAAGAGAATTTACATTTTAAAGTGCATAAGTGCTTGTTTAAACCAGAAAAAAATAAAAAGGAAAAGCAAAAGAAACATTGTGGTAGCTATAGGCCCTTAACATCTATATTTGGAATAAAGGGAGGTTTATTACGATGAGGAATATATTTAAAAGATGACAAAGAAATAAAGTGGGCATGAAATGAACTGTGAAAGCAAACCCACAGAATCTGATGATTACCAACCTCTCCAATTAGACCATCCTTTTCAGCTTTGTTATTGCGGATCGATCTAAATATTTTTCTTGGTTAGATGCTCACTGTTTGGGAATGTACTCTCCATTTGCCTTCTTATTAATCAATCAATTTATGTCACTTAATTATTTAATTGGAGGCATATCATTTTCCATTGTTTAGAAAATGAGAAATTCTTAAACCATCACAGTTTAGTCTTTTAAGTTCACAATCTTAATTTTACATTAATTATAAATTTATCTATAACGAGAATTACTAAAAAAGACAGATTAATAAATAAATTTACCTCGTGGATTTATAGTAAAAATTGAACTCAGCAATACCCATAAAAGGACAAAAAAATAAACTTATAAAATTACCTAAGCCCTAGAAGGAAAGTTATCATTTCACCGTTCAAATGTCATCCAAAAAATTAACAATAGAGCAACAATATTTTCATGAAGAAAGAAGTAGTGTTCTTTTGTTTTAAAAAAAAAAATTCTTTAAACCAAAAAGAATAGAAAAGATTCAAGTCTAATTATCATTTTACTTCATTATATACAGGATACATTATTTAGTTCCTATCGCAATTTCCTTCTTAGCTATCATCAGACATAATAAAATTTCAAATTATTATTTCAAAATAATAATTTAATAAAATTAATCTTTTGTATATAAATATTTTTCAACCACTATCTAGAAATGTACATCTTTATTAATAAAAAATTTCCTATTATTTTCTTTTTCCTTCTTTTTGGAAAAAAAAAAGTAAAATATATGTAAAAAGTGAAAGGAAAACAGATAAAAACAAGGCAAAGGTAATTAAGAGGAGCCATTTTAAAGGTAGGAGGGATGAATGTACAAAAAATGGATATTTTTGGAATATAAGGAATGTACAAAGAAATAAAAAAAAAAATTCAATTATTGTTTTATAATGTAAAAAGTAACTAAATGTATATAATCCAATTCTTGATGGATACAGAACTTCTCTTAGAAAATTTGATAGATTCTTTTAGGCTAAGCTAGCTATATTTGTTGAGCAACGGAATAAGGTACCATTAATACTAAATACCACGTGAGGTATCATTCTATTATTGGAAGTTAATAATAAATTAGGTTTCATATATGTCTCATATAGATCTAAGTCATTATAAACTCTAATAGCAGATTAAGATTTCATATAGTAGTGGGCAATCACAGCATTACTTTATATGTTTGGTGATCCCCCAAAACAAAATTTATAAAATATTAAAAGCAAATAGATGTGCTATATATTTATATATATAGGGTTCTTTCTAGAGTATATAAAAAGAGTATGATCTTGGTCAAAATTAGATAGAACCTGTAAATCTATTTATTAATTGGGATGGATTTGGATCGACCCGCTAAACCGAAATTAACCTGCAATAACCTATTTATTATATATGTCATTTTCAAATCAATTTGTTTATGACCTATATATTATCTATTTAAAAATTATAAAATTTTCACTATACATTTTCGGAGTTTGTTTTTTTTTTTTTTAGTATTTACAAGACTTTGTTATGCATATATATTGAGACTCTATGTAATTTCTATTTATTTTGGATAAATATTTGTATTTTAAGGTTGTATAACATATATGACTTTATGTTACATTTATTAAAAAGTATATTTTCGCTAATTAAAATTAAGTATATTAACAGATCATATTTGGTTAACTTGACCTGAATAAACCTATTTGAATAAACGTGTTATACGAATCATATCTCGGGTCAATTTATTTATAAAATTGTCAAGTTTAGATTAAAATTTCTAATACAAGTATTAAATGAACTGGGTTTAGATTAAAATTTTTAGTACGAATATTAAATGAACTGGGTTCAAATTAAGGTATGCGTTGTTTTACATTTACATTAACACAATATGGGAACGACACGTAAATTGCCACTCTTAGAAAGAAGTGGCAACTCGTGCTATGAGTATTTAAAGAAAACAAACACAGTGGGAAAATTAGCCAAACCACACGCAAATTAGCCAAACCACACGCACCGCACCAATCCATGCAGGCTTTTCAATTATTTCGTTTGATATAGTTTACAAATTCTTCGAACCGCAAGATGCAGTTTGGTGGACAATTTTGGAAAAGTTTTATACAGTTCAAACCGCACTATTGTAACATACTTTGAATAATTTTCAAGTAATTTATTTTATTTATTTTGTTTTTTTATTTATAAATGTTATCTTTTAAAGAATGTATGAGTTTTAGTGTCCTATACCATAAATGTAGGTTCGGTTTAGTTTAATTTATCTTAATCATTTCAAATAGCATGGTTTGTGAATATATATAAATTGCATATGTAATTTCGTACACTAAATAAAAGATAAAAGCGACCAAATTATACCGTGAACACTCCTAATTCCTATGCTAACGGGACGTGTTTATGTCAACTTCTTTATTAATCGTATCAAACTATATCAACCCAAACACAAGCTTTTTGTTAAAGAGGATGACATAGTTAACACGTCAAACCCATTTAAACAAATTAAGTTTATATTTATAAGACAAATTAAGTTGATTTGTCGGTAATTGTAAATTCATGCTATCTGCATATAATAAATAATCTAATTATGCATTATATTATATCTACCAAGTAAAACAAATAACTTTTTTAGTATTTTTAATTGGGACGTAAATATTTATTTAACCATGATATTGTTAGAAATCTGATCGACCGAGATCACTTCTAAAAATATTAGAATAATAGAGAAATAAAAATATAGGAAATAGAAACAATCATCACAACACAAGAATTTAAGTAAAAAACTCCCAAAACAGGAGAAAAATCACTTTCCTAAAAAAAATTCCACTACATGAAAAATTTCTATAATCACATAGATTTCACTCTTTTCTATCCAATACTCTAACAAATACTCTCTCACTCAAACTTTCATCACCAGTCACCCCTATTTGAACACTCATTTTACACAAAGAAAACACTCTCCTTGAAAAAGAAAACACGAAGAAAAAAAAAGAATTAAATTAGAAGAAAGAAAGTAATCTAATTATGCATTATATTATATCTACCAAGTAAAACAAATAATTTTTTAGTATTTTATAATTTTTTAGTATTTTTAATTAGTTTGTAAATGAGTTATTGTGAGATATTTAATTAACCATGCTATTGTTAGGAATATGATCGACCCAGATCACTTCTAGGAATATTAGAATAATTGAGAAATAAAAACACGGAATAGAAACAATGAAATAAAAATACAGGGAATAGAAACAATCATCACAACACAAGAGTTTAAGTGGAAAACTCTCAAAATATGAAAAAAAAAAAAAAAAAACCAGTACCCTAAAAAAAAATTCCACTATATAAAGAATTTCTACAATCACATGGATTTTCCTCTTTTTTACTCAACGACTCTAATATATCCAACACTCTCACAAATACTCTCTCATTCATACTTTTCATCACCACTCACCACTCTTTGAACACTCATCTTACACAAAGAAAATACTCTACTTGAAAAGAAAGGAATTTAATCAAAAAAAGAAATATTTGAAATGATTCTTATTGAGGTAATTAATAACCAATGAGATAGCTTCTTTATATAGGACTCAAGCCTCCCTTCTTCTCCATCTTCTTCCGATGTTGGACTTTGGTTTCTTTCACATTTTTAACATTTAGCCAAATTTAATAATTTTCAAGTTGGCTAAATAATAAAAATATATATAACTTTCGCTACAAACACTGTTTTCACCTTGGCTTATGTCGAAAAAATTTTGCTGAAAAAGGTGCAACTTTCAACAGTTGTCTTTTCTTGGAAGCTCATCAACCATCGACATCATTCACTACACATCTATGTCAATACCAAACTAATGTTCATGTGTAAACTTGTGAACCCTGAATCCACTACTATCACATCCTTTTCTATGACATCTTTGGACATTAGCGACATGCCATCAGGATTAGCAGCATCATCAGATTTGGAACTTTTAGCCGAACTCGTTCCATCTTTTTGACAATTTTTTTTAGGTGCCAAAGTTATCCACATCTCTAACAGATTAAATCCTTTTCTAATTTAGAAATAATACCAGTCAAGATACATGGATGATCACTTACAACACTCGTTTCTAGATCTTCGTCGTCTTCATCACTCATAGTGGATTTTTTAGAATCTTTACCTTTTTAAACCCTTGTATAAACCAGATTGAATCACCTCATCTAATTCCCCTAGATCAATCTTTACCGGAGTTAAAACTTGATTCTTGATATCTCACTTTGCACCCCTAACTTGAAAAAGCACTAAGAAATTTTCTTAAACTACACCAAGCTTCAACGTACTGAAAAATTTGATTGCTCTAATACCACTTGTAAGGATTTGTTAGAAATTTGATGGACTTAGATTCACCGCGACTAGGATCTTATTTTTACTAATATCAAAATAACAAATTTAAGTGGAAAACTTCTAAAACAAGAGAAAAACTATTGCCTTCAGAAAAGAATTCACTATATGAAAATTTTCTAAATTTAGATAGATTTTACTATATGAAAAATTTCTACAATTAGATAGATTTTCTTTTTTTCTACCTAATGATTACAATATACCCAATACGTTTACGAATACTCTCTCACTCACACCTTTCACTACTATCCTTTGAACACTCATCTTATCTCCTTGAAAAAGAAAACATAAAGAAAAAAAAGAGGAATTTAATAAAAAGAAAAAAAATATTTGAAATGCTTACAATTGAGGTGATTAGTAACTAAAGAGATAACTTTCTAATATACGGCTCAAGTCTTTCTTCCTCTCCATTTTCTACTGATGTGAGATTTTGATTTTTTTTTTATAACTTTAATATTTAGCCAAATTCCAACAATCATTTATGACTTAATTGTGAGTTAAACAGGTCAATTCAAACACAACCAATTATTCATGTTAAACACAATTTTGACACGAACATGATCAAACTTTACTGAAGCCCACTAATTTTGTGTGATTTTTAAATTGTGTTTAGTCTCATGTCCTACTTGTCACCTCTATCTCTAATACGAAGAATAGGTGGTTGTGGCCTTAGTTTTGCTTTAAACCTTTTCTGGTGAATAGGGCTTTTTGGATCCAATTTGAATTAATGGACAATTCTTTTCCAAGATTTTTTTTTTTTTTGCAAGACATTTGAAATCCTGCCGACAAAAAAGAAAATAAAAAAAACGAACTCTTTGAAAGATGCCTCCTAAATCCTAATTAATTTTTTTGGTCCTTAAGTTAATTTTTACCAATACCCCTCAAAAGTCAAAATAGCTCATTAACGGCGGAATTGAAAGACAAGGACCAGTATGCTACAATTTTGTATATTAAAGATGCATATGCAATCGAAAAGGGACTAATCTTAAAGGAGTGTGAGACTGAGGACCAATGGCAAGGAAAAGCACATAAATTTCATTTATGATAAGGCAACTAATTTATGAAGTAATGGGCACTCACTTTATATGGCATCTTAATTAATCAGTTTCCACTTTATCCATAAAATTAAGATCCCCTTAGGAAGGATTACAAACTCATTCAATGGACTTGGGAATCAAATATCTGGTAAAGATACATTAATGTCATCCTGTACTAGAGGGACTTCTATTCTCCCTGAGGATTTTTCACACCCATTTTCTTTTTTGTCTTGCAGCCAAAGTCAGCAATTTGGAACATTTGGTAACTTAAAAATATCTACAGTTATACAAAACATGCAACGATACAATTGAGGTACTTTCATGTTTAGAAGAAATAGAAAAAAAGAAAAAAATTTTACTTGAAGTAGTTTTCCACTAATTCTAAACCACTTAGAAAATATGAAGTAAGGACGAATCGATTACAAGTGTTTCGTTTTAATTGAGGACACATAGGAAAAGATAACTGTGCTTTTCTCTAAGAATATGTAGTAAAAGTTTTTAGGGCCTTTATTGCAATGCAGTAGTCTTAAAAATATCTATTCATATTAATTTCTCATTTAATTTTGCCAATATTTGGAAGACTTCTTCTAAATCATAATAACACCAATTAATGGTCATTTATGGAAGATTTGGACAGTGAGAGAGTGATAAAAGATATTTGACAAATTCTCATACTTTATTCTTTTCTAAGTTTTTTTTTTAATATCTTAATGCTACGTCAGATTTCAAATAAGTTTTGTAATATTTGAATAAGTCTTTTGAAAGAATACATTTCACTAATACTCTCAAAATTTGTCTGTTTTTTTTTTTTTTTAAATACTTTCAAATTTTTGACCCAAAAAAAAAAAAAAAGTCCTTTTACATATAGTTTAGTTAGGGAGGTTGATCCCTTGCTTTACCTGAGGCAGGTTGGACCAGGGCCTACTTGGTACAAGTGTTTGTTGTGTGATTTGTCCAATTTTACCCCTTATTGAGCGCTCCAAACCGCACATGTGGTTTATGAATGTTCTCAAACCACGTGATTTAAAGTAATAGAAGAAACCAAACTAATCCCACCCATATTTGTGGTGCAATGCGGTTGGGGTTCCACAATTTGAATAATAGCCTTTATTTTATACTTGACCTTGACAATTAGGCTTTAAATGTTATAAATTCAACCGATTAAAATTTAACCTTTTTTTTTTTTTTTTTGCTTCTAAACTAATCACTTCATGAGAGAAAAATCACTTCCATACGAGTTATAATAGTATAATCTACGAAATCGGAAGTTATAAAAGAAAAAGTAACCGGTTTCTACAATGCGTCGGTTTTTTTGAACACCCGTTCGTGGTATTAGGATTACAGGATTGGGATAGAGGCCCCAAAATAAGGCAATACATTGCTATGTATAAGGTATTTTCCTGCCAAAATATAGGGTAGGACTTGGTATTAGGAGCACATTCACCATAATACTTCATGAAGTAACAAAATATTATTATTAAGTCATACTATAAGTCAGTAATCACTTCTCACCAGCAGGGTTTTGGTCCTTGTTACATGAAAAAGCAAATTACTAAAAGGGATTGATGAAACCTCAAGAAAGAATTTTGTAATAAATTATATTCCCTTTAATCATACCATTTTGTAAAATCATTCCTAATGAAGGGATAGGAGGGCCACATAACAGGAGGTAGCCCCTTTAGCTCCCTAACATTCCTAATTTTAAAGCTAAGAATTGAGACAGAGCAAGCAAGGATGACTATGTCACTTGAACTCAAGGCATTCTACACCTCTTGTTATCATATATAAAAATGTTCAGACTATATACGTTCTTGCATAATGCTAAAAAGTCCCATAATATTTCACCTATATCTGCCTCTAGATAAACATAAATTCACCAGAACTTTATTCTCACTCTAAATGGCCGAAAGTAAGAATACAAATTATGGATAACTTATCACAAGTCTCTTATCTTTTTACGTGATGTCATACTTCAAACTTCTATTTCCAAACTATCTCTATTTGTGCCACAGAATTTCTCTAAAATTAGAGCTTTCACCAACTTCGACAGCATCTCGCCAATCACCTTCAACGAATTCTGTAACACAACTATCAGAAGCTTGAACAGGATTCTCTTCATAAGAGAACCATGAAAAAATAAGTGTTCCATTAGTTGCCCACATGTTTAACAAATGATTTCTGTTCTTAGTCATATCTAGCAACAATGGGGACCAAGTTCCTGCTGAAGAACAAAAGAAAGAGGAAACATATTGCATTGTGTTACGTGGGTTTCAATCAGTATATAATTTCATTATACTAATAAAAGAAGCCTACACAATATAGACTTCTTCCCGTATAAATTCCGTACTTCATGCAGAAAACTGCTTTATATATAAAACTTATGAACTTCAAACTTTAAATTTGCCAAAATAGTCACAAACCAAAAAGTTAAGAAGACATTAGAATTAGACTGAGCACCTATGTCATGGAGGTTTAATGGAAAACAGTTACTGGAGGCGCTAAGTTCGCAAAACTGCATTGCATAATACCAACTTACATCTCAGTGCAAAGACTCCATAGTACAAACCGCTATTTAATCAATTCCTACCCTCTGATTGGACAGCAAGCTTTGTTGAAATCAATAATTAAAAAAGAAGCGGGAAATTAGAACCAGAATTTCTTGATCTTGAGATTTAATTATCACCAATATCCAAAGATTCTAAGGTTCAGCAGGAGGATAAAAAGAAAAACACATGCATTATATTTAGATGCACATATAGACATACCATGTAGGTAGACAGAAGTGCACACAAACACACGAATATTCCTTAAACAGACCCGAAAATACACCTGAGCATCATAGAAAAAGAACGAGTAGTTCATTTATAATAAATGAAAGATCAGTTGAAATTTTCAAAAGCATACACATAGTACATAGATATATTTCAAAATACCTAAAAAATACACATAAATAGCATATATACATAAGTATATATTTTTCTCAGAACATACACACAAGTTATATCTGTGTGTGTACGGGTGTGCAATGCAAGTAAGTGTGCAGATATTGCCAGAAATTTATCCTGACAGCCCATACACCAGATCTTAATGTATAATAATTTTCAACTGTTCAAAAATTAGGATTAAGATTTTCTTGTTGATTGTAGGCTGGCAACAACACGTATCATAGAAAGCTGATGTATCAGTAACATGCCACTAATTAATCCATAAGGCTGTACAAAAATGATACTGAAAAGGAGTAGTTTACGCACCATTTTTAGGGTGGGAAGCAATGATAAGTAAGAGGATCAGTTTATACTAGTGACTGAAAAAAATATCCGAGAGCAACAGTGATTAAATAATAGAATCCAACGGCAACTGCAAAAGATGTCAGTATCGAAATTTTGTTTTCCATGCAGCAGAAAGCAAGTGCAAACAGACAACAACAATGATATTCATCTAAACCATAACCCTGCCAAAATCTAGTAAAAAACAACGAATGGCAGTAAATTTGATGTCAGCAATAATGCCGATAACCACATGATGCTGCTAAGGAGTCCCTTAGGCTGTACCAAAATGAAACTGAAAAGGATTAGTTATACACCCTTTTTTAGGGTGGGAAGCAGTGATAATTATGAGGATCAGTTTATCCTAGTGATAAAAATTAAATAAATACGGAGCAACGGTGATCTAAAAATAAATCCAAGGGCATCCAGCTGCAATAGATTTATGGATCAAAATATTGTTTTGCATGTTGCAGAAAGCAAGTGTAAACAGATAATAACTATGACATTCATCACAACCATAACCCTGTAAAAATCTAATAAAAAACAACACATTGCGGTAATTTTGATGTTCAGAATAATGCCGAGAACCACGCGTTGCAAGATCTGACTTACAACACATACCAAACCCACAAAGAGACACTCAACAAGTTTTGCATGGACAAAGCAAGAAACCATAGCAGGGAATACCAAAGACTTAATTGATAACTTGGTTCTAATACTGATGGGCAAAACAATTGTTTCAGGGCATCTGTAATACAAAGATTGTAAAGAAAAACAGTTAGGGGAGTAACGAGAAGGAATCAAAATTTCAGTCATTCCTTCCTAATTTAACCAAGTGAAGAATTCTAAAAAATTTGTTCCCCAGTTGGGTAAGTAAACACATGAATGGATGGAATAGGGAAACATTTCCCTGGTTTTTCTCCCTTTAAGGTTCATTACGGCTTAGTAAACATGACCTAAATGCTTAAGAATTCAAAATGAGACAACTTTGTATCAAACTCAGGAAGAACAAATCACCACTGCCTGCCCACATCCAAGCTAATGAAAACGTAAACTGATATCTAAAACTGGGTAAAAAAAATGTAAAGCATCACAGCCATGCCAACTGTAGCTGCCAACTTGCCTCACTGAACGTGGTTAATTTATTTAACTCTCAAGGAAACTTTATCAGAACAAAAGGAAGCTGGTTTCCTGTTACACTTGAAATCTTTCACTCTGAAATTAAATACATTTCGCAAGGATTCCACCTTATAGAGATAAAGAAACACAGAGAATATTAAGTGTGGTTGGAAGACAAGAAAAAATCTGTGGTGCAGAAAAAAAATACAAAAAGCATTCTGAAAATCTAAACAGTTCCATTATTGGAGAGAAAATAATCAGTTGCAATAGAAAATTATTGGAGACAGAGAGAGAAACACGAGCATTTAAAAGCTGAAACATAATTAATTTATTACTAGCACCATTATTATAAAACAGATAATACAAAGCTACAGATGCAGTGATAGATCCAGATCAGTTCGAAGTTCTTCATTTGCATCAAAAGATATCTCCAGACCAGAAAATGATTTCTCAACATCCTTAAAAAGAAGAAGCTCTTTCTTCTGAGGCTTCTCTGTTTCCAGTGTCTGGTTGCAGTTGATCTTAGGCCTTTTGATTGGCACTCGAACTCGAGGGGCTTCACCTAAGCAGCGCCTTTTAGCTCCATCACGAGTTAAGATGCGATTTTTGTCATACTGACCGAAATCTTCTCGCCCTGAAAACTGATGTTGATAGGGAATCAAGGGAACCACACTGGAAGGTGCCTTAAAGGCAGGTAGCTGATTAGAACCAAGATGGGGATCAGGAATGACAGCAGCAAAGGCAGGACAACAAAGATTACCAGGGTTCTGAAACTGAAAGTCTGGCACGGCATTTTCAGAGAACTGGTCACCATCCCTAAAAGCTCTGGACTGATCAGTATTAAACTGACAAATCATGTCAGAGCCCAACAGGAATGAACGATCAGCAGGGATTGAACCCACGGTGATGCAACCAGCGGAAGCAGATGCTGCAGGGGAAAAGGGATTGAAATGATGGATGCCACCAACAGATGAAAAGTTAGGAGTCACATAAAACTGAGTTTTGGTGTTTCCAATGCCATCGTCTGGGAACCTACCGACATTCACCCAGCTATTATCATTTGTGCGGAACCCCTTTTGGAAAACCAGAGAAGGCGTCGTACAAGGAAAAGTGCTTCGATTACCTCTAGAGAAAAACTGGGTTGTCAAGAGAGGATTTGGAGTAGGACTAGCAATATTCAAGGAATTACTGGAACGACCTGAAATGTTCCAGTTCCTCCTTGAACGAGCCTCATCCTGATGAGACCTAAGATGACTCCCTAGAGCACGAGAATTGCTGAAATCTTTATGGCAATAGGAGCATGGATAGGTAACAGGATGCTTCTCGACATTTTCTCTACCAGAGGTCAAAAGAAAAGTCATTTCGAAACGGAAAAAATGACACTTAAAAGGGATTATTTGAACAAGTGATGGAGACTAGCAAGTGAAAACAACTCAGAGATGATGAAGAATGCCCTGGTCCTTACCTCTATTTATAGCAAAATTTTACATAGAGATACAGGTCATACTGGTTAGACTAAGTACTGTAAACGACAATTCTAATAAAACTAAATTAAGAAAAGAATACCATAGAAAGCACAAACGGAAAGAAAAAGGCTTCTTGGAGAAAAAGCTTTAAAGAAATCCTATCCGCAACAATCTGCATTAAGGATTACCATAAATGCTTAGAGAATGCACTAACACCTTGCACGAACAAATGGCATATCGCTGTTCATACCATACTCGCTATTACAGAGTCAAGAACAACCTGTCAAATACTCGACACATCCATTAAGGGGTAATTTTGGAAGAAAAAAGTGGCTAGGGAAAAATCGAATAAAAGCGCGTGCATTGAAGGCTTCAAACTCATTTCTCATCCTCATTGTGATACGGAAGATAATTAGATTTTGTAGTTACTTTGTTAATTAGGAATATTAATTTAATTTTGAGTAACTAGAATTTTAGTTTTTAATTCTTGAGAGTTAGTTTCCTACTCTTATTTAGTTATTATTATTATAACTATTATTATTTTTCTTGTGTTCAATTGCCTATCTTCAAATAGGCCTTAACCATGTTCATTATTTCTCAGACTATGAATGAATGAAATGTTGAATAATCTCTACCTGTTGTTCTCTTTCTCTCTCTGAACTCCCCCTCTTGATTCTCTTTTGTTTCTCTAATCTCTAAATTGCTATCTTTCTACTGGTTCTTCTCTATCTTCCTATTCTTACTCTTTGCTCTCTTGGTTCTACATCAAAACAGAACTCCTTTTAAGTCTAAAAGTGGAGACAAATGGAGATGAAAGTTACTTAACTCATTTTCTTATAAAAAAGTTTAATGTGACAAATAGACCTCTGAGCTTGGAAAAGGTAATTGGTCCGTCAAGCATATTCACCTTCTACAGTAAGCATATTCACCAAATTCGAAGCAATTTGCTGTATCTTCAAAGACGACAGTTACAATTGAAGGCTAATTATTATAAATATAACAACATAATTCTAGCAAGAACAATAAATTTATAGATAGATGTATATGACCAGATGACACGGTGCTTCAATTATTAACATTCCAGAAAAATAAATGACAAAACCCTTTACTAAGATTTAATAATAAATCAGCAATAAATACAACAAAAATAAATAAAGCTATAATTGATTCATTCTGAACAACGGCATCCATCAATTTTTCTTTATGCATATTGAACCAGCCACATATTGAAAACTCTGTAGTATTCAAGTGAAGATCTATTGTTGTTAGTTTCCTTACTTTTGTCTTCAACATGAGCACTAATAAGAGCAGCAATGCTTTGTTCCAAAGAGTGAAGATAGAAACTAAAACAACAACAAATAACAAGAAAAAGGTTCAGACCATTCCCTACCTATAACTGTCATCCAAAGACCTTGCTTTTCCAGGACAGACCAGGAAGTGGACTATTTGTAGCACCTTCATGCACGTCCATGTAACATACATATATAGAAGATTATCTTGGCACTTAAAAATTTAACATATTATATCGCATTGAATAGCAGCTTTTTTTTTTTTTGATTCAATTAGTCTGTTGTAAATATTTTCTCTCCACTAAATGTAGTGAAGTTGCTTATTTTTTTAAGAAACTTAATAATTACGTAAACTCATTAAGGTTTGCCATAAGAGTTATAGGGTATGGAATAAGGTTTGACACACATTATGTGATTTGGCAACAATATGCTTGGTTTACTAAGAGTTATGACTCAGTAGGTTAATTACCACTTCAGTAGTTTTAATGATATGTATGTTTGTGGTGCATATGTATATCATATTTGTGCGAGTAATGATACATACAACAACTGCATTCTTGTATGAATCATACCAAAATGAAGATCACAAGCTCATTGGGACATTATTAACATTTGTAAATTTTATCACACATTTTATAAGAGGAAAGTAGATAACTAAATAAGATTTGAAGTAAAGGAAAAAAGCTAAGTAATACTTTACTAGGGTTCATATTTTTTTTTTTAAACGAAAAATTCAAGTATACACATTTAATTGAGAATGCACAATGAAGTGGTGGTGTTCTGCATTGTCATCAAGGTAGGTTTTATGATCCCCTGACTATTCCCACTGAAAAATCAATATATAGTCATGACTAGAACTTCCTAACTATCGAAATCAATCCATAAACGTAGCAAGCTAATTGGATTATATGTCTTAGGATTGATTTATAACTTGCGTTAGTTCTCATAGTAAATTGGAACAAGTCTAATAGAATCCTCATTCTTACATTAGTTCTGGTGTAGTACTAGTCACTAGGAGAAGCAATGTTGAGCTGCTTATAGTTCTTAAAATTGTAGATCATTTTCTAATGCATTAACTTATTACACCATATGTATACTTTAACCGAGTGCCTAATTTCTGTTTTTCCAAAATAATCAATAATAGAGCACACTAGTGGCTTATCCATTTGCCTTACCTCTGCAATTAAATAGGTCTTCTTTCAAATTTCACTTCTTCTGTAGTATTTTGAAAATTTTTCCTTGTCTCCTCTGTCATCCGCCTGAAACCAAGCGAAAATTGGAACAAATGTAAAACATATTACCTCCAAAAAAGTAGTGATTACAACGAATTACAAATTATAATTTTGGAAAGTAAATCTTGTGCGTACATACATATGAGTGATAGAGAGACACAAAAATGTTGCATAGCTTTTACATTTAGCGATCACAAGCTGTTCCTGTCCAAAGTTCCTCCAATAACTTTTCTGTTCAAAGGTTTAAGGGAAGTGCGTAATAAAGGTTTATGAATGGAGCAAAGTCTAGAATGAGTGAATGACTACATCTAAAAGAATTGTTGATGAGTTGAGATCGACAAGAAAGTGTCAAACATTTTAATACAAGGGATTCTAAGTTTTCAACGGTAGTTAAATGTCAGGAGGCTGACTACAGAGAATTATGTTTAGAGGATAACGTTTTCAAGAACAAGTTTATTCAAGACATATGTAAAAAAATGAAATCATGAGTCTGAACAAGGGAACTTTGTGGATAAAAAAAGTTTCACACAGCTCTGTAAAGATGAAATGAAGATGAAATAAGAAGAGTAAGTACAATGGCAAAAGAGTACAAAAAGGTCAAAAAAAAANGTGGTTTGCACCAAGAATATTAGCTATTGCCCTCATGCAGAAGACGTCCAAATGGAAATTGTAACAATTAAAAGGGTGATTTTTTTTTTCCTCATTTTATAAGCTTTCATCATAACCAAATTGAAAATTATGGATAAATTTTTAAGTCTAGAAATGAAAAAGAAAACGAGGCTAATTAAATACGACAGAACAAACAAAAAAACATCAACAGAAGACAACACCCTACTTACAGCCAGATTTGGAACAAAATCCATGTGTATATGATTACATATATTTTCATGAAAATAAACCCTAAAGCCCTCTCTTAATATCTAATTCAACATAATTAACAACAGAACCCATTGAGCATTATTACACCATTTTTATGATACAACATGCTCTAAGTAGATTGATACAAACTAATATACTAGAAACCAAAATGGGATAATCACATTGCATAAAAAAAAAAAAAAAAACTATATAAAGGAAAACTGTAACAATATGGTTGGTGTTAATGTTGCCATACCTATGTTCAATGCGAGCTCTCCCTTTTAGATTCCTTATGCTAATCTTGTAAAACAGATTTCTTTTTTAAAAAGAAAAAACCCAAATAATAGGTGGAACTGGAGGTGGGTTTCGGGTTCCTTCTTCTTCAGCGTCGTTTTCTTGCTTTACTAACTCATCCATGGCTCCATCTTGGTCTCGCGGCTCTGTTCTGTCAGTTCCGTTTGTGCGCCACTGTGTATACGTCATGCCGTCTGGACAAAATCCAGGGATTAGTTATGTCGTTTGGACCAAACTAGATGTGGCCCATTAGTGATTGGGCCGGGCTGTGCTGGTCTATAAACATCAAGTTGAGTATTTATAAAAATGTCCGTTTTATAACCTCATTGTAAAAATAATGGTTTGCTATTAAATAAATATCCGTTTTTTAATTTTTTAGCAAATAATTTTTTTGTATATTAATTTTATTAGTCAATCATTATGTATCATTATATCAATTTTTATTTAGTTATGTATCAGTTTCATGGTCGTATATTAATTATTGTGTGTTACTATATCAATATTTATAATTTTTTTTCATAAGCTGATATAAATATTCAAAAACTGATACATCTTGGCATTTTTTTATTCATTTGGTCACTACGAAAAATCTTTAATTAATTCGGATATTTTTCGATAATGTTGAAAGACGACCTTTTTTAAATTTGAAACTAAAATTTAGCCATTTGACTAAGAAGCCCCAACAAGTTTTGAGAACTTATAATGAATGCCCAGTTTAACCCTTCATTAAGTAAACCCAATACCAATTTTTGGTAAGATATTTGAATACATACCTTTTTTTTAAGTCTAATTTTTACTCACTTTCAGGTATACATTTATGTATTAATACATACGGTATATATATACAATAAGTATGTACATATGGTCAAAGATGGACAGAGACGCAACTTTTCTTAATTTATATTTTATTTCTAAAAATTATATTTTTTCTAAAATAAACCCCACATGCCCCACTCAATTTTTTTTCCATGTGCATTTATTTATATTTCCTTATTTTATCGCCCCTATTTAATATTTGGGTTATTTGCCTTTTCTTTTATTTTTTTTCCCTAATTTTTCCCCAATTACTATTTAGTTAGGTTACTTGCCCTTCCCCCCCTCAAAATACTAGTGTCCGTTGATCTCCCCAATTTCTATTTAATTACGTTACTTGCCCTTTATTTCTTTATCTAGTTTTTTGCTTCGTTTTTTTTATCCTCTCTTTTCACTTTATTTGCTTATGTGAGTTATGAAAAACATAACAACATCCGACATGTTTGAGTATAATATCTAAAAATATGAAAACCTGTAAGGGACAAGTATAATTTGTTAATCTATATCTAATATTCTTTTATTACTAGCCAACTGGGGTTAGCTCAGTTAGTCCAAGGCTTGAGGGATGTGTGTGTGAGTTTAGGAGGGTCAGTGGTTCAAACCTTGGTAGAGCGTGTGTGTGTGTTATTTTCCTTAGTGGTGGTCATTAATTAAGCTTCACTTTAAAAAAAAAAAATATTCTTTTATTACTAGATAGTCATAATTTTTCATTTTTTTTAGAAAGGCTCTTCAAGAGTATTAAATTAATCAGCCAATTTAAGCTCGTTAGGGCTAGAAGTATGGGGTGAGGTGGGGTGGGAATTAGGTATTAGATTAGAAGTTTGACTCCTTGGGTATATAAGTTATTTTCTTCTTTATAAAGTGGTGGTTATTAGTTAAACCCCCACTTTAAAAAAAAAAAAATAGTCAATCAATTTGGTTATAAGAATAGTACAAGCTTCTAAAAAAAATGAAAACATTCCTCGTAAAAAAACCAATTTTAGCCCAATTCTAACAAAAATGGAGGCTATCATATTCTTATTACAAGAAATATAATTACAACATACCACCTCTTACTTATAGATAAAAACTCTAAACGAATCCTTAGAGCGTGGAATTCCTTTAAGGCGTTCATCAGTAAATATTACAACAATTCCTTTTTCACGATGTTCATTAGCAAACGCATTCCTCTTCATAACATTTATTAGTAAACACCACTCTCTTCATGATGTTTATCAATAAACACCACTATAGATCTCTGTAGATCTAAATAAAAAATGATCTAGATCAAAAGGACAATTACACTACTAACAAGGAGGAAAAAAACTAAATACAACCAAAAATATCATAGAACTAAATTTGGGTGTACTGAGAGCACCATATATCTGGATTTATCTGAACAACTATCTTCACAAAATGGAAGAATTATTAGGAAATAAAAGCAAAAATAAATAAGAAAATAAAAAAAATCCATACCAAGTAGAGGGAAGCTCTCCCCAAAATGGGAAGTACTTAGCTAAGAGAGGAGAAGAAGATAGAACTTCCTCCCCTTGTATTGTTTTTTAATATTCTGTCCCAAATACTAACCTCATAATTTTTCCTTCTTATATTATTATTTCTTTAAAATATGCTCTCACTAAATTAAAATTCTAATATGTTATTGCCTATGTTATACATTGATTAAATGTATAATATATTTTGTATACTTTTTATAAAATGTATACTAAAGGTATACTTTTGATATATGATTCTCCAAAACAGAGTGGTATAAATATGATAAAATTTAAAATTCGAGTATCTATCCAAACACGACAAATAAAAATAATATTTTTCAACTTTTCACTTTTGATAAATGTTATTTTTCTTCTTATAGGTGGATGGTCAAACATATCAGTTTTTCATTAGGTATATCATTTGATATATCATATCCAATTTGGTTTGAAATACGTTAGTTTTCATATTGAACAAAGGTTTCAAACACTTTTAATTATAAAAACAAAAAAGAATTATAAAAATACGAAAGTCAATTATTTTTTTTAATTCCCGTACTGCAATATATCATTATAGAAATAGTTATTTTTAAAATATATTATTTTAAAAATAGTTATTAGTTTCAATTTCTGAAAAATTAGTTACTGGTTACTAATTATATATTATTTACAAAAATTTTTGATTACTAGTTACTAGTACTCGAAAACTGGTTACTAATTACTAGTTATTATTTTTACCATACCAAATCTGTAAAAAAACAAAAAATACCATATCTTCTACTTTTCTTTTTTCTAAAAATACTGTACAAGACCTAATTTTCACTTGAGTAAATCAGTTTATAAACTCTGATCTATTCTTTAATAGAGTAGACAAGTAATATAGTGACATGTCAAAGTCTAATATTTTACCACTTTTTTTAAATGTTTAACTAAATTTACCACTTTTAGGAGAGAATTAGTCAAGAACCTGTTAATAGTTTATCAAGAATCCATCAAAAATCTGTCAAGATTACTACTGATGTCAAGAATTCATTAAGATTCTCAAAAATTTATCAAGAATTCATTTAAAACAGTGGTATATAGTAGATTTAATTAAAAAGGAAAAAAAAGTAGTATTCACCTAATTTATTTAAATTTAGGCTTGACCTAGACATTCTTTTGGAGCGTTTTCCTAAATAACAGTTTGTAAGGAGGACATTTGTGATTTAGTAGTTAATTTAAACCTTTTTTTAATACATAAAATTGACAGGTTTATCCTAAAAATAATCATGATCAAAACTCAACAACTGTGAAAATGAGAGAAACAAAAGGGCAAATAGGGGAATTAAAAATTAAAACTTGTAACAAACTTACAAATGAAAATAACTGTCAAAATAGCAAGCACAAGCACCCAAAGTTACTTTCAACCTAACCTTCTCAAACTTTTGTCTTTGTTTTTGTTTTTTTTTTTGGGTTTATTTATTTATTCTTATATTGTACCTAGCTTTAATATGTGTTATCTTTCTTTCCATGTGTTTTTATTGTCTTTTTTCTTTTTTTTAAGGGGTATACAGTATAATAGCCTTCTATAAGCCCAAAATTAAGTAAATGACCCAATCTCACCTAGCTAAATTGCCAACCTTGTATTGCAAAACGATATGGTGTTTAAATATTAGATGAGAAGGTTAACTTTGTTCCAACTTTACCCTTCTTTTTAACCTTATTTTATCTCTCTTCTTTGCACGATAATTAGGAATTAAGGTAAGTAATTTGGTTAATAATAAGGTAAGTAATTTGGTTAATAATAACAGTCAATCTATCTGGTATATTCATTTTATTTAGCAGATATTGTTTTTTTTTTCTTTTTTTACTTGGTATATCAATATTTTTTACCAAGCTTATTATGTTCGTTCAAAATAGGTTTGGAAGTTTACTTATTTGTTCAGTTCCTTAACAAATCGTTTTCTTTACTTGGTATATCAACACTGTCTTCTTTTTTCTACTATATATTTTGATGCAATTGTGAGAAATTTGTGTGATAGGTAATATTGTTGGCATAGTTAAAGGAGAAGAAATCAGGGGCAACAATGACACTGGGTGGTGGACAACGAAGAATTTAGGTGTAGACACTATATATATATTGATGTATCAATTGAAAATAATATAGACTTTTTGAGAATTTAGGTATTTGGTTGCTATATTTTTAGTTTCGGTACATCTATTACGAAGCGTAGCATATCGATTTATGTAAATTATGTGCCTATTGAAAACTATTTGGACTTTATTGATGTTGGTAAATAAGTTTTTAGTTGAAGTATATCTATTTTTGAGCATTATATATCTGATTATATGTCACTTTAAAGCTGTTTAGACTTTTGAGAATTCAGGTATTTGGTAGATATACATTTAATTTTGGTACATCTAAATCTGAGCATGTTATAGTTGTTTATGCATCTATTGAAAATTGTTTGGACTTTTTTAAGAATTTAGGTGTTCTATAAATAAGTTCTAAGTTGAGTTATACCTATTTATTATTACTTTTTTCAAGTAAATTATAAATATACCAACTAGTTTAATTTACATACATGCACTTAAATTGGTATATCCTTAAATTAAAATGCAACACCTATTTTAAGAAAAAAAATAGAACTAACATTTTTCTATACGACGTGATGATACGACTTATAAATAACACGAAATAAACAAGTTTAGGTAACACATTTAATCTTCATGTCAATTTCAGAAAATCAATGTGCATAATAAAACGAGTAGGTTTTTTGGTCCACCTACTTACTTCGAAAATAATATGTGTAATATATTTAATTTTGTGGGTCATTTTTGTGTGAACATTATTAATAATTTAAGATTTTAAATGTGATTTTGATTAAATATAAACATATTTAAATACGTTTATTTTAATTAATTAGCACATAATCATATTAAACATGAATTATTGTGTCAAATAAGTTATAGTTAGATTTATAACACAATTATTAACTGGGTTACACATGCATGTTGCATATATATTAATAGTATTGTATTTAGGTTAAGTTATTATAATGCCGTGTTATCGTATTAACCTAAATACGACATAATTATACGAATTGACAGCTTTTAAGACTGTTTAAAGAAACCGGTAAAGCACGGTAACTGCCTAAATCGCATCAATTAAATGATTTTTAGATTTAAAGAAACCGGTAAACCACGGTAACTGCCTAAATCGCATCAATTAAATGATTTTTAGACTTCCATAGTTTGGCACGGACTTGGAAAAATGTAAATTCGAATGATTCGGTGCGATTTGCGGTTTGATGGATTTTCTTCACGGTTCAAACCGAACTGCCGCAAGTATAACATATAAGGCTTTCATTTTCAATTTTGCTTATGTTTTTATAACCCCAAGCCCAACTTCACACCTACGCCAATTTCAATTAGGAAATAAAAAGTCTAACACCAACAATGACACCCACAAAACTGGTTGATAAACTCACAAAGAAAGTGATATACCTCTAATCAAAACTGGTTGTCCTTTAATTAAATTTATGCACTTTAATTAAAGTGATATACCCGTTAATTTTTTTTTATATATAATTCATTGACATACCGATAACTAAATTGATTTATTCCCTAATTAAATTTGATATACTCATTTATTTAGAATTAATTACCAGTTTGATTGTGAAAAAAATACCCTCACTGCCTCTTCTTGAGCAATAGACCGTCACTGCGATGTGGCTTGGCACCTGGAGTCCTATTTAAAGAGTGTGTTAAGATAGTACATACTAGAATATTCAGTTAAATAAATAAAAAAATAAAGTTCTTCAGCATATCAGATTTTAGAGCAATAAAAAACAGGCAAGAATATGAACATATGGCTATAAACAAGAAACTATTAAAAGAAGGGCCAAATTGGAACTCTAAAAAGGGTTAATTATACCTTTGTACCATCCATTTTGGTTACTTTTTCGATTTATACTCTTGATTTTAATTATTATTAATATTAATATTAACATTTTAGACTTCTTATATATTCATACATTCTAAGTCAACCACAAATTTTGACTTATAAACTTATAGACCCTTAGAAATTAAAACTAATAACCAAAAAAAAAAAGAGTTTTTAAAAAAGGGAAAAACATTTGTCAATTTTTTTTACATCTTTTTTACATCTTTTTGTCAATTTTTTTTACATCTTATATATTACTCGCAACCATCTCTCGCGCTCTCTGCTTCTTGAAGTAATTCATACTCTTATCTATTGTTAATCAATCTCGATTTATTATTTCTCGGTGCTAATTCTTTGTCAAAAGCAACCTAAATCCTAATTTTATTCCAGAATTTTCATTGAAATGATGGATTCATAATAATGCATTTTCTCCTCAATCGGATATCGATTACTCTTCCTCACTACAATAATAACCTTCATAGTTCAATTCAAGCCTCTTTAATGGAGAAAAAATTTCAAAAAAGATAAAATAAATTAACGACAAAGTTGATTATATTTCTGCTTTCTAGGAATCTATGAAGAAGTCTTAAAAATCTACCTTTATATATATATATATATATATATATATATATACATGCATCTGGCAATGCTCTGCTCTCCAATTTTTTTAAAGAAAAAAATGCAAACAAAAAACTTATATTCGAATTAGATAGTTTTCCAATACTATTAGGACCTAACTTATATTCTTTCTCACATCTCCAATCACCTCCAACAAAGTACCAACTCTTAAGGTACAAGACCCATTTCAAGCAAGAATCTGGAGCTCAACGATTACTATGACCTCATCGAGGTGCACCTCTATGATCTCAGCAAGGATATTGACTACCTCCACCGCGATAATGCAGAGCTCTGATCGGTCAACGGCAAGCAAATCAACACATCTCTACACCGGTGGCCTTCTGAGGCTTCCTACTCTCCTCCACCAACCAGTCACTTATGGACAGGTGAAGCCTAAACCTAGAAGGTCTTTGTACTGCCACTTTTCTTTACGACACAACTTATTAGAGCAATCGTGTATCATGTGGTTCATTTTAAGGAAGTTATTATATGCCTATTCACACCATTGGTTTTACATTGGATGACTAAGATTTGTTAGCCTCATATAGGGCTATATTAGGGGAGCTCTACTATAAACGTGCCATTTTTTATAAAGAGCATATGTAGATAAATATCCAGATTTTTTTTTTCCCAGATTTATATCAATTATTTGGAGAAATGTATACCACAATAAAATAAATGTATACCATATGTCTACGTTTTATTTATAAAAAGTATACTATATGTAAACACTTTTATCATAAATCTATAATATTATGTATTTTATACCTAAAATATATACATGAAAAAGTGTAAAAATATAGATAAAAAATAGATTTATATCCAAATACGCTAAAAAAAAGGGAGTATTGGGCCCAAGTGCCACTTTAATAAGAATAATAGTATATGATGATTGGAACTAGAAGGAGGAAATAGATAAATAATTGAAAGTAAAAGTAATGATTATTAATGATGATTCATTAAGTTAACTGCTTAAATTAACGCCAAAATGAAGAGTTACACCTAGATGAAGCAAATCAACAACACTAAAACAACATGCCAATTTAGACACTAATAATAAAATGACACAAGACATGTAATATCATGCAACATAACAGGACAAAAAAACAACACCTTACAATATTATCATGCAACAATGACTGAACGAACCAATTAATTAAGAGATGGATACCATAGAGAATACCATGCAGCAGTGCAGAACAAAGAAATGACACAACACAATACCATGCAGAACTCATAAATGACACAACACAGGGCATGCATGCAGCATCTTAGAAACAATCAATAGAGATATGCATCAACAGCAAGCAGAACAAATCATAAAGGAGTAAAAACTAAGCTTTAAAACCTTACAACTTTCACCAATGTAAAGGCTTTATATAGAAACCAACAAAAAGGCATGCAGAAGCTCCAAATTAGAAAAGATCCAACAAGCATTTACTATTTGCCCAATTTTATAAGCAAATAATAGATTATATTCCCACAGTGTACGTTATCTATATTTTACTCTCTATTTTTTCTTTTATTTATTTATACTTTTGTTAATTCGTTACAGCAAGTGATAGTTGACAAACTTTCCCGTTTAAGCTTCTCTAATTATGACATACTTTACGCAATACAAGAAGAGTTATGCAGTGGCAATATCTGTCGTCGTTACAAAAACCTCAACAACGACAACAATGGAAATTTTATTGTCATAATGTTTGTGCTGTCATTAGCTCGAACCAATTGAAGAACGACAAATGGCAATATCATCACTATGCAACTTATTCTAGTATGTATCGGTGGTATGTCGCTATCAAGATGCCGTTGCACTGTTGGGAATTATATTGTTGAATCATGACAAACAAAGTCTCAGTAAAATAATTACAGATACTAAATTTGTTGATTAATTTTACAGCAATAAACCTTTGTATATTTATGAAGTATATATATATAGTATCACTTCTAGATTGTAAAGATCTTCCTCTCTATTCTCAACTTTGAATTGCCTGGTGTTTAGGCATCTTTCCTAAAAATGAATGGTGAGATCCTATGCTTTGGATGTTTAATTATAGATTATACAATTAACCTCTATAAATCCTTGAGAACACTACAAGAAAATCAACTTTTTCCTACGGACTAAGGTTAGCTCGTCTGAGAAAGTTATATTTACCGACGGTTTAACCTAATCCCATCGGTAAATGATGACCTAAAAAATAAATTTTTAGGACCTTTATACTGACGGGCTACTCGTCGGTATATATTCAATATACTGATACATGATTAATTTTTCGTCGGTAAAAAGTATATGGAAAAAATCCTGGATTTTTTCCCGCAAATATTAATTTTTGGGCGCTAATATTTTTTTATCCAAAAAAAAGTCATTTTATAAAAATACATTTACCGACGAGTTTGTGTTGTCCGTCGGTGAAAGTGTCTTTCTTTAAAGTTAAAACACAGTCGTTTTTATATAGTCATATTTTTTTAAAAACATTCACCGATGGAAAATATTCACCCGTCGGTAAATCACTACAAGAAAACAGACTTTCACCGACGAGCTATGTAAAACCCGTCGGTAAATTTTTACAACAAAACTCTATTCCCCTCTTTCTCTTAGTCTCAATTCAGTCGTAGTCCCTGTTTTCCCCTTTCTCTCGTCGCTCACAGCCCGTCCCTCTCTCTCTCTCTCTCTTTTGCCGCCCCTTTCTCTCTCTTCCGCCACTCTTCCCTCACCGTCACTCCTTCCTTACCGCCCTTCTCTCTTCCGTCGCCCTCTCTCTTTTGCTCTCGGTTCCTCTCTCTTTTGTTTGGTCTCAGTTTGTTTTGTTTGGTCTTTTGGGCTCCTTTTCTCAGTAATCTTGTGGTTTAAAAGGTAAGTATTTCTGAAACTGATTTTGTGTATTTATTTATTTTTTAATTTTATGTGTGGTTCTGAGTGCGATTTCTATTTCCTGTTTTGCATATTTACATCCTTTTTAGGTTCGTGTTTATGATAATGGGTTCTGTGATACTAAGTAATTTTGTTTGCTCTAGCTATGATTTAGTTTATTTCATGTTAAATTATCTCTACACAGAAGATTACTTTTGTATATCACTTGTCACTTTATTTACTAAAATTTTATCTAGATATTGTATTTTGCAACTGTAAAAGTTCAAAGTTAGAAACTTTGGTTTTGGTAGTTTAGATTCATCACTATAGTTGTCCCTATTTTTGCCTTTTTTTTTCTTTGCATGCTAAATTTTATTTAGAATCATCACTTTAAAATTTATATTTGTTTGCACCTATCTTATTTTAGAGAATTGATCATCTTGAATTTGTGTCATGGTCTTAGTTTTGATATATATATTTTTGTCAGTAGTTTTGAATAAATTTGAGCCATCTTCAAGTTCGAATAATCACGAACACCTAAAATATCTGTGAAGTGTACGTATGAGACACAAGGCATTGAACTACTTTATAATTTCAATTGGTTTTTAATATAGATATGAGACATAAAATAAGATAGTATCAATTGGTTTTTAATATAGATATGAGACATAAAATAAGATAGTAAGGAGAAAACTTAGCTCAAGGGATATTTAGTCCGAAGAACAAGCCAAATGACAACTAGTAGCTGTGTATGGAAAACAAGTTGATCATATAATATAGATAAAAAAATATCTTATACTTGCTGTTGGTTTGATAATAAGATTATGTGATTAGAGGATAAAGACGATGTAGGATGATATGCAAGTGTTTGGAGTTATTTCTAGTCTCTCGGGCGGAATAGAACTAGGAATCAGAGCCGTTTTTAGTTGCTGCCTTACCCATGTTTTGATGATTTTAAACTATAAATGAAGTAAAGTACTAAAACCAGTCACTGCTTATGTGAAAATATGTGCTTAACAATAATTTAACAAGAAACTTAAGAGAATGCCACTGTTTATGTAACCACGACAATGCATGCACTAAGAAAATATAGGAAATAAATGTATATAGAACTAACAAAGTGGAAGTGCTTAGCTTAGACAAATTTTAATCTACTACATTGGTGACGAAACTCAAAATTGGGTGGTGCTTATGTAGGAGTAAGCCGATTGTGCAGGCATTGCTAAACAAAGCTAGTTTCTAGTATGAGAATGATGCTTGAAATTGTGTTTTTAAGTTAAGAACCTGATCTATGATGTTATATGAGGGTCTAAGGGTGCTTTTAGCCTATTGTATCAACAAAGTTAATATTGTATCAACAATTCACTACAAAAACACCTTCTTGAGTTCCTGTACTCCTCCTCTATTAAATCAATATATTATTCAATACCAAATCTTTGCAAGCTTTTTTAATTTGTGCAACAAATTATGAGGCATTTAAGTAAAGTGTTTTTGCTAATTTCATACTAAGGACATAAATTAAGCTAACTTCGAATTAGCATAGTAGAGATCTACCTTAATCCATCTCTAATTTACTAAGAATATATTTTTATCCTATAACTACGTATACTGTTTACGTAAATGTATGTATAATGAAGTTGGTAGTTTGTGCTTCCATATCTCAGAGGTTTTGTTACTTTGATTCATGCTAATGTGCTTGCTTGTTATTCATTTTGCAATTGAAATATTCGTGAAAATGCTTGTGAGAACTCTAACGTTAATAGCATTAGTGTTGTGACTCAAGTGTTCCTTCCAATTATGAGATTTTGTTACATTTTCAAACATACTCCACAACTCATCTTCACTTGGACATCCTAAACGATATCGTTGGATGGTGCCTATGATGCTAATTGTGAGATCTTCCTTATTCGTAGTTACAATTATTTTACTTCCTTCGTCATCAGTCCCTATCAAAATACAATAAGGTAGAGAACTCCAGATAGTGAAGAGCTAAGGAGTTCTATTAACTCATCTATATCAGAAATTTCATTGCTTCCAAGACCACCGACATGTTTGGCTATAATCCTAAGAGCATGTCTAGCAGTCTGGAAACTTTCAGAATCGCTTAGCCAAATTTGTTTGTGAAAATGTTTTCAATAGCCTCTCATAATTGAACACGTCCCATGGAAGCATTGTAGATTTCAAATCCAATAACAGGGGAAGCACTGTGACATTCTGCTCAAATTTCGTATCCATCAAAATATTAATGATTTTAAATTTAGCCACATGATCCCATGAGTTCGTAGTCGTAACAAAAGCACCAGCTCCTTGGACTATGAACGAGACAGCCTCCTCCATTCCATTTGGAAATTGAGTCTTTTTATTATCTCTGCGCTCTTCCAAACCAAACCTTCTTCCCTGAGCTTCACCTTCACGTAGTATCCTGTTAATGTCTATGATTTGCTGACGCATATTAAGCCGAGAAAACGTTAATAGTAGTAGTTTTAGGCGATCTCATAGTTAAAAGCTATATCTAATTTTGTTTTAGAGCCAAGGGTCAAATGTCGACTTATTCAGGGCACAAGCAGAGTAAATTTTGTTTATTTATTACAAATTCTTTTTTCTCTTTTTTGGTCATATGGCTCTGTTTNTTATAATGTAGGTGATTTTGTTGTGGAAATGTGCACACACTTGACACCAAGTGTTGTGTGTGCACATATATGCACACACTTGGTATTAAGTGCCGAGTGTGCATACTTAGTGTGCACACCTCTTGGTACTCGGTGCCGTATGTGCAGCTTGTTAAACATAATTTTTGGAACATGTGTTCATCATTTTAGTGCACCAAAATATATAATAAAATATTGAACACCAAAAAAAGAGGGAGGAACTTGTACAGTCTTTTAGAGGATCCTTAGTGGTTAGGATCCCCTAAAAGCGGTACGAGTTCCCCCTCTTTTTTTTTGGCACTTAAAATTTTATCCCTTAAAAATTTTAGATTTTATAATATACATAATAATTTTTAATATTAGATTAAAATCATAGTATATTAAAATTGTGTATTAAATAAAAAATAATCATATGATACCTAAAATGATAAAATACTCCTATAAGACATAAACATGGTAAATTTCCCAAAATAATCCTAGAAGTCCCGGTATCTCCTTGTGTACTGAAATTACCTATAGACGAGAATAATCGATCTATAGTTATTCTATTGGTTGATGATTTTTTTTTTTCAAATATGTACGCCTATCAACTATCTTTAATATATACATGATTTATTTTATGCACAAAAGAAATTACCTTAGACCCGTTCAAGAGTCGTTGAGAGATTAAGTATCTCGATATCGACTTCTGAATTGTCCCATTTGGACAATTTAGGATTACATGTTATGTATTATCATTTGCTTAAAAAACATTGTTTTCTGATCGAGTTCTGGTGGTATCTCCTTGTGTTTCCTAAGTGTGTACATATATATGACACACTTAGGAGAACTATGGGGAGTTGCTACCAGAATTTCAGCGTGAATGGAACAATGTTTAAGCGAATGATGGACCACATAACAAAGTAATCTTGAATAGGATAAGGCCTTACCTTTTAGTAGTAGAGTGATAAGGTGGATATAGGATACATGCACATGGAAGCACTTGCATATGAGCTATATATATATATATGCCTATATGTCATTGTATGCGCTCTTTACCGATAATTGTTCTTTGCTATATATGGACAATATAAGATGGACATCGACAAGAGTTAGATGAGCATAAAGAATTGATTGTCAGCTCAGTTTAGAAGTGATACTAAGGCTTTTGCTGAGAGATCAAAAGCATTTGTCAACGACCAAGGTAAAGTGAGATGTCTGTGTAGAAGATATTTGAATGGGAAATTCCAAGACCCAGATACAGTGGAACAACATATATTTGAGAAGGGCATCAAACAGTCCTATACTATATGGTCATGTCAAGGAGAATCATTTCCAGCAATAACTACGGAAAGCGAAGATGTAGGGGATGAGATGCATGATCTCATGGCTGATATTGTTGGAGTAAGTGGACCAAGTCATGAAGTTGATCCAAACTTGGATGACATCCTGACAGATGGCAATCAAGACTCAGACAAGTTTAGCAAGTTATTTTAAGAGATGGAGAAAGAGTTGTATCCTGGGTGCACAAAGTTCTCACCATTTAACTTTTTAGTTAAGTTGATGCATTTGAAAGTCCTCAACAAATGGAGTAATAAATCATTTGATATGTTGCTCAAATTATTGCTTAAAGCATTTCCAGATGAGACTAATTTACCTGGATCGGACTATGAGGCTAAGGCAAAGTTACGTGATATCGGTCTTGGATACGAATCAATTCATGTATACAAGTACGATTGTGCTATATTTTGGAAGGAGAACTCAGAGTTAAATAGTTGTCCAGTATGTGATGAAAGCCGTTGGAAAGTAGAGAGAAAAAAGTACCGAAGAAAGTGATGAGGTATTTTCCCATTACACCCTGATTGAAGCGGTTGTATAGTTCTTGGCATATTACAAAGGAAATGAGATGGCATGATTCTGGAAGACCAAAAGAAGATGATATTTTGAGACACCCTGCAGATGGCCTTGCCTGGAAGGAGTTTGATCGAAAATATTCTTCATTTGTAGCTGATCCACGAAATGTCCGATTAGGGTTGGCAACGGATGGATTTAACCCATTTGGGAATATGAGCACTACTTATAGTATATAGCTAGTTATACTTGTTCTGTATAACCTGCCACCTTGGAAGTGAATGAAAGCGGACTCAATGATATTGTCTCTCCTCATCCCTGGTCTTATTGCCCCGAGGAAAGGCACGAACATCTTCTTAAGGCCTTGGGTTGATGAGTTGAAGGAATTGTGGTTGAATAGTATTGAAACGAGGGATACAGTAAGTGGTAACACATTCTGTATATAGGCTGCAATGATGTGGTATATCAATGATTATCCAACATATGCCTTAATGTCAGGTTGGAGTACAAAAAGGTATAAAGCCTGCCCAACTTGTAATGAAGAAACTCCATCTGTGAGGATCCAAAGTAAGGTAGCGTATATTGGGCACAAATGCTTTCTTCTGATGGATGAAAAAATGAGGAGTAGACAATATGATGGTCAATATGACTTAAGGCCGCCGCCTAACAAGTACTCCAGAGATAATATTTTGAGTCAGTTAGAGCACTTACAGATCAGGTGTCCTGGGAAATACAAAGATTATGACAGAGTAAAGAGGAAACGTATTGGAGTCGAGCTAAATTGGTTGAAAATAAGCATTTTTTTTGAGCTTGACTATTGGCGGTACTTGTTACTGAGACATAATTTAGATGTCATGCACATCAAGAAAAATATGTGTAATAGTGTCTTGGGAACTCTCTTGAGCATCGAGAGAAAATCAAAAGACACAGATAAGGCTAGACTTGATCTTGCAGATATGAATATTCGCAAGAAGTTACATTTATACAAAGTGGGAAATAAGTGAAAGAAGCCACATGCTTTTTACACTTTAAGTCCTGGGGAGCGAAAGAAGTTCTGTTAATTTATTAAGTTAATCTAATTTCCTGATAGGTTTACTTCCAACTTAGCAAAAAATGTGAGTGAAACAAAAGACAAGATATCTGGTTTAAAATCACATGACTGTCATATCTTGTTCCAACGCCTTCTACCTGCTGGGATTAGACCGTATTTGAAAAAGGAAATCCGAGAGACTATCACTGAGTTGTGTTTTTTTTTTTTCCAAAAGCTTTGTGCACGCACATTGAATGTGGCCGAACTTGAAAAGCTACAAAAGGATGTTGTAACCATATTAGCTAAATTGGAAAGAATATTTGCACCCGCCTTCTTTGATATAATGATTCACATGATTCTCTATTTACCAGAAGAGGCAATATAGGGTAGAATCGTTCATTTTTTATGGATGTACTCAGTTGAGCGGGCCATGGGAGTCTATAAACAGTATGTTCGAAATTGGACACGTCCAGAAGAGTCTATTGCTGAAATATATGCCATTACAGAGGCGCTTACATTTTGCTCTATGTATTTGCGGGATGTCAAAACTCGATTCAATCAACCTGAATGTAATGAAATTGTTGTTGATGCTCGACCAAACCAAATATTATCAATCTTTAAGTCTGTTGGTCACCCACTGGGCGCAAAAAAGACATTATTATTCTTAATCCTTCTGATCAGCTTAAAGCTAAGTGGTACGTAATGAACAACTATCCGGAAGTACAAAAATATCTTGAGTAAGTATTTTATACCCTTCCATGCTTTTTATTCAATGTTATTAGAACTTCCCTAATGTATGACACTACATACATGTAGTGAGCATATGAGAAAGTTAGAGGCTAAAGGTGGTGCAAACCTAGAATGACAACAAGAAGTTGAGTTTCCTGCATGGTTTAAATCCCAAGTAAGTTTTTCTTGTATAATTTCCTAAATTTCACTAATCTTTGCACCAAATTATGTGTTATCTAATGATTTTTTTATAGATAAATCAATTACAAACATCAAGTTCAGATGAGCTCAACAATGAATTGTATGCATTGGCTAGTAGATCCAACTTCTCAAATTCCTCCTACCTTAGTTATGTGGTGAATAGGTAAAGTTTCTAGTTGATAAGCGTGACAGTAAACACAACACCCAGAATTGTGGTATCCGTATTCCTAGAATTGTGGTACCCGTATTCCTGGATCTGATGAGATAGTATAGTAGAACAAGTTCTAGAGTTGTCATATATTAAAAGAGTGTAACGTGGTATTGTTTAGATGCAGGTGGTTCGACACTGATCCAAGAAAAAAATGGATTCAGTTAGACAAACAATTCACAAGTATATACACAGGTGCTTACTGGTATAAAGATGAACCATTTATACTTGCATTACAAGCAGAGCTGATTTATTACACTAATAATGATAAGAATGGGCCATTGTGGAAACTTGTTAAAAGTATACGCCTCGAAACATATGGGACTTTCCAGATGCGGTAGATATTTCTGATATTGTATTAACAAGCACCGATGTTTCTATTTTGCAAAAAGCTTATTCTTTGTCATTCCAATTGTGGATTAAGCTTCCNTTATTAAGTTAGTCTAATTTCCTGATAGGTTTACTTCCAACTTAGCAAAAAATGTGAGTGAAACAAAAGACAAGATATCTGGTTTAAAATCACATGACTGTCATATCTTGTTCCAACGCCTTCTACCTGCTGGGATTAGACCGTATTTGAAAAAGGAAATCCGAGAGACTATCACTGAGTTGTGTTTTTTTTTTTTCCAAAAGCTTTGTGCACGCACATTGAATGTGGCCGAACTTGAAAAGCTACAAAAGGATGTTGTAACCATATTAGCTAAATTGGAAAGAATATTTGCACCCGCCTTCTTTGATATAATGATTCACATGATTCTCTATTTACCAGAAGAGGCAATATAGGGTAGAATCGTTCATTTTTTATGGATGTACTCAGTTGAGCGGGCCATGGGAGTCTATAAACAGTATGTTCGAAATTGGACACGTCCAGAAGAGTCTATTGCTGAAATATATGCCATTACAGAGGCGCTTACATTTTGCTCTATGTATTTGCGGGATGTCAAAACTCGATTCAATCAACCTGAATGTAATGAAATTGTTGTTGATGCTCGACCAAACCAAATATTATCAATCTTTAAGTCTGTTGGTCACCCACTGGGCGCAAAAAAGACATTATTATTCTTAATCCTTCTGATCAGCTTAAAGCTAAGTGGTACGTAATGAACAACTATCCGGAAGTACAAAAATATCTTGAGTAAGTATTTTATACCCTTCCATGCTTTTTATTCAATGTTATTAGAACTTCCCTAATGTATGACACTACATACATGTAGTGAGCATATGAGAAAGTTAGAGGCTAAAGGTGGTGCAAACCTAGAATGACAACAAGAAGTTGAGTTTCCTGCATGGTTTAAATCCCAAGTAAGTTTTTCTTGTATAATTTCCTAAATTTCACTAATCTTTGCACCAAATTATGTGTTATCTAATGATTTTTTTATAGATAAATCAATTACAAACATCAAGTTCAGATGAGCTCAACAATGAATTGTATGCATTGGCTAGTAGATCCAACTTCTCAAATTCCTCCTACCTTAGTTATGTGGTGAATAGGTAAAGTTTCTAGTTGATAAGCGTGACAGTAAACACAACACCCAGAATTGTGGTATCCGTATTCCTAGAATTGTGGTACCCGTATTCCTGGATCTGATGAGATAGTATAGTAGAACAAGTTCTAGAGTTGTCATATATTAAAAGAGTGTAACGTGGTATTGTTTAGATGCAGGTGGTTCGACACTGATCCAAGAAAAAAATGGATTCAGTTAGACAAACAATTCACAAGTATATACACAGGTGCTTACTGGTATAAAGATGAACCATTTATACTTGCATTCCAAGCAGAGCTGATTTATTACACTAATAATGATAAGAATGGGCCATTGTGGAAACTTGTTAAAAGTATACGCCTCGAAACATATGGGACTTTCCAGATGCGGTAGATATTTCTGATATTGTATTAACAAGCACCGATGTTTCTATTTTGCAAAAAGCTTATTCTTTGTCATTCCAATTGTGGATTAAGCTTCCGGAAATGGAAAATGTTTGATTTCATCGAGAAGACGTTGAACCAGATGAAGTTGACAATATTGATGACCTTATCTGTCAAGCTCATGTTGTGACCTCTAATGACTTCTTAGTTGATGATGATGAGTTCGAAGATGATACTTTAGAGAAATATAATGATGAAGAAGTTGAACTTGATGACGATAGTGATACAAGTTCCGAAGAAGAGAATGAAATATCTGATAATGTAACATAATTTTATATTCTAGTGTATGTAGAGTTTTGAAAATTTTGTATTTATTATTTTTTATATTGCTATGTAAAGTTTCTAAACTATGATAATATTTTTTTATAGGATGTCTAGCCATAGGAGTGCTCCCCTAGCAACTAGTGCTGCCTCCAGTTCTAGCTCTAGAGATAATAGACATGATCCTAAGGGAAAGAGGGTTAGGGAAGAGACAAGAGGTTGTTCGGTCAAAAAAGAACTTAGGAGGGTTAAGACTGACCGATTGAAGGTCGAGTTTTGTGAGAAGACAGGGAAGCCTATCTTGGATCATGGCAAGATGTTCTTGAACATTCTTGCCAAGACGATTAGAGACACCATCCCAGCTTCCACTCTGACGTGGAAGGATGTGAAGAAAGAAGACATTGAGCTCATCTTGAACCGGATGTAGGTGAGTGAATTTCTTAAAATATTTATTTTAAGCTATTTTAATAAAAAGTCTTTATTAATAATTGTCCATTTTAATTTCGCAAGTGAAGTTTGATTATCCTCGGTCTGATACACTCTTCATAGACTTTATTAAGCAGTCCATGATGGCATATTTACGGGATTGGCGTAACATGATACGGAATTATTTTACGAAAATGGGGGGTAAGAGGGATATGACTTTTATTAAGGCCAACCTGTGCAAGAACGTTCCCTTCGATCAGTGGAATATTTTGTTTGATCGTTTCGGTTCTCAAGAGTTTGAGATATTTACCATGCTTTTACAAAAACTAAAATTTAATTATTAAGAATAAATTATAATCAATGGTGAAATTAACAACTTGTGTATTTTTACAGAAACTCTCGACACAGAACTCGGAAAATCGGTCTAA
>JXTB01000038.1:745137-765099 GCA_002914805.1 Parasponia andersonii
TTTATAATATGTTCTAATTTTAGATACAATTTGTATATTTTTTTTATTTAATAAAATTTGTATTAATATATCTTCTTCCAAATTTTAATATATTAGTTAAGCAAATTATTTATTAATTAATAAATAATTATAACAATCAATTAAATAAAATTTTTTAACAAATTAATAAAATTAATTAATATTCTACGAAAATACATTCACAGACGGGTTTTATCATCGGTAAAGGTATTTTTGTTTTTAAAAATATTTTCTAGATATTTTCACCGATGCTTTTAAATTATTTATTTAATAACTTTCACCGACGCATAAATGCGTTGGTAATTCTTTGACTTTCACCGACGCGTTTATTTGTCGGAGAAAGTCAAGTAGATTTCAATTATGGTCATATTTTCATCGACGGAAAACTTTTGTCGATGCGAAGGTTACTTTTACCGACAAAATTAAATTTCTGTCGGAAAGTGACATTTAGTTACAGTCTTACACCGACGAGGAATTGCATCGGTAATTGTCGAATACCTTTTGCCGACGGTTTTATGCTACTTTTTTCTACGATAAAATGCATCGATGAAAGTCATGTTTCTTGTAGTGAACATGAACATTTATTAGTTAATCGAGATATTATTTAATCGATAAGTAAATAATTATTTAATTTATACATTAATTAACAAAATAAATTTATCAATGTATTCTTTATTTATTTTTCCAAAATATTGAACAATATTGTGCATTGTGATTATACAAATATTATCAAATTACCGACTAATGAATTGTTATAATTCTATATATTTGTTTAACTAAAACAAGTTCAGGAATATAAATAAATAGAAGTCATGGATCTGTCTATTTTTATAACAACTTAAAATTAAGTTCAATGTATATTTAATTAATATACTTTATGAACATAAGTCAAGCAAAAACATCTATATTTAAGTAGTAAAAAAAACATACAGTATTACAAACCGTAAAACTAAACATAATGGCTTCTCATCTCAAAGTTGTAAAAAAATTAACAATGGCGAATGAAATGATTTGATGTATACTTAATGTGGGACCCATTCCCAAATCATACACCACGTGGACGGTTAAGTGGCAGAATAGATCACAAACAGGGTCCACCGTCCGACAGGTGTCGAGAGTGACTAGCTAAAGACCATTGATACCACGCGAGTCGCATGTGATACCACATTGGCCATTGGTGTCATGACCCAAAACCCGGGCTAGTGGCAGAAGGGGAATTTCACAAAGGTGTAAAATTCCTTAATTTATTTGAAAAGTGTCAAAAGTTCTAGTTTTTATAAAAACAGTCCATTTAAATAAAATATTTAGAATTCCATCCCGTGAACCACTCCCACAGTTCGTATACACCACCAAACATAAATTGAACAATTACTTAAAAACATGAAATAAATTTCAAAACCTATCATCATCATCATTCACAACAGATATCAAATACCAGAATGACATACATAAGTTTGCAGACAAAATAGAAAGCAGTAATCTTGGTTCAATGCTAACACAAAAATCCAAATAGTCCAAAGACTATGACAACAAACTCCTAGCATTACCAAGAGGCGAACTGCAATCAGGATGACTTCTTACTCCTCTTGATCACCAAGATCGCACTGGACACCACCTGAGGAGGAAGGTAAAGGGGGTGAGCATACAATGCCCAGTAGGAAAATAGTTACCTCGGGGAAAAATAGTTCAGTGATGGGAATCTCCTGCATGGTTAGTTCAAATCCAAAACATACACACACGTATATATATAATCCAAACCAGGAGCCAATATATATATAACAGTGTAATAAAAACCATCACTCCATATGCACATGACATAAATCAACTCATACCCATGAGCTCATATCCTCTTATCTATGACACGTGCAATATAGAACTGAAGTGTAAAAACTACTATACTCTGGTTTTTCAATAAAACATGCATAATAGGGTTTTATAGAAAAACAGGCAGTATAACGGCCCTATTTTTGATATACCCAAAATAACCTGCACACAGCAAATTCCCAGAACAGTACAGTATATATCGTATAACCAGATTCCAGCACATATAATTCAAATCATTAAAAATACGCTTGTTCTTATATGTTGCAGAAAATAAGTTTTAACTCAAAAACGGTATAAAACAAAGGTAACTAAACCGCTACCTCAACAGAATAGCGACACTACGCTATTAGATCTTTAAAGTGTCATTGACGATCGCCCGGAGGGTCGGGAACCAATTCCAAGCCCTCGATCGTCCTCGTGCGAAAAATCAACTTTCTCACCGGAGCTTCAATTTCACAAACGGACATCTTCACTGAATTCCTAGCACCCAAAATAGCTAGGTTAGACATATAACTTGTCCAATTCGGGTCCGGGTCTACACCGGACCGGTGGCACACAAAACGAGACAAAATCTTGACCGTTCGATCTCAATTTTTATGCCGATCACCAAACTACACAATATATATATCAAACTTCTCCATTTTCCGAGTACATTCCAAAAATACAATCAAAAACACAATCCAACGGCCGGATCGAAAACTAAAATTCAAAAACTCAAAATACTCAAAAATGACAATTTTTGATCCGTACAGTATGAGGTTGAGATATATATACCTTGATGATCCTTGCGACGATACGAATCCAACGTGACCAGTTTGAGGCCGAAAGGTGGCCGGAATCGTCGCCGGTGGCCGAATTTCCGAAATGGGTCCAATCGGCTTTAATGGCTTTTTCTGGCGACACAGGCGGCGGTGGCAAGCGGTGATAGGTGGCAGAGCTTCGTGGCGGTGAGGCGAGGCGACGCCGATCGATGGGCGGCTCGGACGGTGGCTGGCGGCGGCGTGGCTCTCTTTGGCCGAGAGAGAGAGAGAGAGACGAGGGAGAGAAAGAGAGAGAGAGAGAAAGAATGTTCTGTTGGGGGGGACGTGAGGGAGGAGAGAGAGAGGATATAATCTGATTTTGATTTTTTTTTTCTGGTCAAAAGACCATTTTGCCCTTTAAAAAATTGAGTTTTTACAATTGGGCTATCCAAGGTTAGGGCTGGGCCCATCCCAGACCTTGGATAGACTTGGCCCAGTCTGATTCTCACCTCGACAGCTGGGGGTTGGAAGTCCCAAGGGTCTTCCACCAGAATACAATGGAAAGCAACTCACAGCTCCAGACCCAGACAGAGAATTTAATGCGATCTTGAGTAGGTGTGCACAAGGGGGCAAGCCGTCCTGACAGAATGGCGATTTGACCAAATCTCTCCCTTGACAGACTCAAGCCATAGGAGACGGCGGAAACTAGGCTATAGTAGTACAGAGGAGATCACGGTAATCTCAGCCCATGACCTCTGAAAAAATCTTAAAGAAAAAGGTACCCAGTCCTGAGATTGAGAACTGGGTGGTTCACAATCTCACGACTATATATATATAAGCCATACGTCCCCAAAGAAGAAAAGAGAGAGATACGCATATAAAAAAAGAAACATTTAAAAAAAGTTCATAAGCAAGAAAAAAGACATACTCATACATAGAAAAACTGAATCTTGCTACTCTATCTCAGGGGTAAATATCTAACTTAAGCATTAGAGAGTCTTTGCAGGTGGCCACTCCCGCCTCTCCGATCCTGCCTGATGTCAAAAGCTCTTTGGGATAGTAAGGACACATGGACAGTTCGAGGATACAATACCAGCGGTTTAGATACACGTGGACAGTTGGTGAAAACCATTCCAACAGTTTGGCACTGTCTGTGGGAACATATTTTTCTTTGAGTGCGAGAGGAAGAGTCGAAGTCTCATGATCGCACTATCCCTGAACAAGAAGCCATATAGCATTATAAGATAGCACCTTCAAGAATGACAACCAGAAGCACACGCCCAGACGCTGATGGGAATCCACCTGATGCCGGAAGCTCCTGGGGAGCGCAGCCTAGACTGGAGCAAAAGTTGGACCAGATGCTCGTCGCACTGGCAGAAGCAAGCTGGAAAGCAGAGATTGCCCACGAGGCCATCATGGGCTTAAAAGATGAAGTCGCAGAAGTGTGCAGGGATAACTCCCGCCTCGAGGGGCTGCTAGCAAGTGAAGCCAGGAGTGAGCGAAGGGAAGATTTCGACGCAGAAGTCCAACAAGAGACTGAGGGCCAACCACCGAGGGAAATGCCCGCCCCATCCCGATCACGAATGCAGGGAGAGCAACAAAGCCGGACAAGGCCGTTCCGAGCCAAAGCGGTGGAAGCCAGAAGACACCAAGAAAGCCTTGAAGGTGTGCTTCCCAACTGGAAGCAAGAAATGATGGCAGAGCTGAGTAAGAGGCTTGGGGCCCATCAGAGCTAGATCCCCGATGACCTGGCCAAGCAAACCATGCGAGGGATCGGCCGAACGGCCTTCGCCGATTGGATCCGGATAGAGCCCAAGCTGGGAGACTTCACCACTCCAACCTTCAGGTTATTCGAGAGGAAAACCAACCCCCTCGACCACATATATCATTTTCAGCAGAAGATGGCCTTAGAAACTAGGGATGAAGCTATAACCTGCAAGTTCTTCTCCATAACCCTAGCGGGACCGGCCCTATTATGGTTCAGACAGTTCCCGGAGAAATCCATAAACAGGTTAAAAGATTTCTGCAAAATTTTCTTGAAACAGTACGTGGGTGCCCGAAAGCAGCAGAAAACCATGCTAGACTTAGACTGGCTAGAACAAACCGTCAACGAGTCTCCAAAAGAATACCTGACGTGTTTCTTGGAGGTGATGTCCCTAGTGCACAATGCCAATTCGGTCCAAGCCGCAAGCTCATTCGTTAGGGGCCTACAGCCAGGATCGATGCTGTCGGACCACTTGCTCTTGAACCTTCTGTACGATATGGCAGACGTCCAGGCCAAATCAGAAGGGGTATTCAGGGTGTTGGAAAGTCGCCAGAAAACACCTAAGGCATCTGCCACAATGACAACAGCGCCAGCACAAGCCCCAGCCCTGCAAGGGGTAAAGAGGCCCGCGCCAGACCGAGGGCTGATTCTGAAACAGGAAGCCCCCACCCAGGGCGGTCAAGAAGGCGGTAAGAGGAGAAAGATGTCCCGTGACCCACTGCCAAAGTACGAGCTCAACACACCGATCAACGTGATCTACATCCAAAATAAGGACAGGGGTATTTTCAAAGACCCGCCCAAATCTGGCGTTCCTGAGTACATGAAAAACAGGAATAGGTACTGCCAATTTCACAAAGATCACAGACATGACACCATCAACTGCTGAAACCTCTACGTGCAGGTCATGGTGGCGATTCATTCTGGCAAATTGAAGCAGTACATAAAGACTGGCGGAATCTAGCCGCAGGAAGACGCCACTAAGCCCGACAAAGGCAAGCAGACCCAGGCCTCCAGGTTAGGAGACCAGGCCCTGAGGATAGTGCCGACCATTATGAGCAGACCCAGGGTCAGGAAGAGAAGGAAAGATGCCTAAGAAAAACTGAGGAGAGGGTGAAGCGCCTGAGGGGGATAGGACATTCCGTTAACCATTTGAGGGTGGGTGAAAGCTACACCTCCACCGCCCTCATCACCTTCACCCAGTAAGATTTGACCACGGTGCACCTGTCGCATGATGACTCCCTGGTGATCAAGTTACAGATAGACTCCGCGTTGGTCAAAAGGGTCCTGATCGACGGTGGAAACAGCGTCGATATCTTGTTCCTCAGCACGTTGGAGAACATGGGCCTGAATTGGAACGCGTTCAGACCAACCTGTCAGCCACTATTCGCTTTCGATAGTACCAAGGTCAGCCCTTTGGGCATGGTAACCTTGAAGGTCTGTGCGGCAGAGAGATGCTTGGAAGTGGACTTCGTCGTTATCGACTACCTGTCCTCCTTCAACGCCATCATAGGGAGAAGATGGATCCACGCCATACAGGGAGTCGCCTCCACCCTCCACCAGGTCTTAAGATGTCAATCAAAAGATAGTACCTATATGATAGACATCAAAGGAGACCAGGCCTCCACGAGGAAATGTTTTTCAGCGGCCCTGAAGGGACCCGGTGCGAGTACGAATGTCCTGACGGAAGACAAATAGCAATCAAAGTACCGCCTATCAACATACATGAAACAGATCGAGGAGGAGTCTGACAGACTAGAGTCTACGATTGAGGAGCTAGTGGCGGTTCCTTTGAAAGAAGCGGAGCCGACAAAGGTAATATTAGTCAGGGCCCTGTTGCCTGAAGAGGAAAAGAATGAGCTGTTGGGGTTCCTGAGGCAGAATCAAGACGTCTTTGCTTGGTCCCACGACGACATGCCTGGGATTGACCCCGCGCATGCCTATCACCGGTTGAACATAGACCTGAATTTCCCTTCGGTCAGGCAGAGACCCTGAAGGTTCATGCCAGGGAAAAACAGAGTGATCAATAAGGAGGTAGAGATGCTATTGGAAAACGGCCTAATCATGAAATGCGTATACCCGTCCTAGATCTCCAATCTGGTGGTAGTGAATAAGAAGAACGGCGACGACCAAACTTGTATAGACTTCACCAACTTGAACAAGGCTTGCCCGAAGGATAGCTTCCCCCTGCCAAAGATCGACCAGATGATAGACGTAACGGCAGGATTCGACAGAATGAGTTTCTTGGATGCCTACTCAGGGTACAACCAGATCCCCCTGTACAAGGAAGACCAGATCCACACGGCATTTACCATGGAGTGAGGCCTGTACTATTACAGACGCATGCCGTTTGGTCTGAAGAATGCAGGGGCGACCTACCAGAGGATCATGAACAAAATGTTCGCCGGACAGCTAGGGAAAACTATGGAAGTCTATATCAATGATATGGTTGTAAAGAGCAAAGAAGCTTCGGATCATCTGGGACATTTGGACGAATGTTTCCAGATTCTAAGGCAATATCGGATGCGTCTGAACCCCAAGAAATGCGCGTTTGGGGTGTCCTCTGGCCAGTTCCTGGTGTACATCATGAGCAGAAGGGGTATCGAGGCCAACCCTACCTAGTTGTCCTCTATCACAGACGTGCAGAGACCTTCGACTATTCGGGAAGTCCAGCGCCTAGCCGGGAAGATAGCCACCCTCAGCCGGTTCGTCTCCAAGATGTCTAACCGATGCAAGCCCTTTTTCCAATGCATAAAGAGAAGCTCCACTGTTGCCTGGGGGGAGGAACAGGACAAGGCACTGACAGACCTCAAGCTGTACCTAAGTCACCCGCCCATCCTGGCTACCCCGGTAGAGGGGGAGCGCCTGTACACTTATTTAGTAGTGTCCGAAGTAGCGATTAGCGCCGTACTATTCATCGAGAAAGATAGCAAGTAGAAGCCGGTGTTTTATACAAGCCGCATGCTCCTGGACACCAAGACACGATATAGTATGGCGGAGAAACTAGTCCTCGCACTAGTCAATGCTAAGAAAAGACTCAGGCAATACTTTGAAGTGCACTCTGTTACCGTGTACACGGATTTTCCCATCCGGCAGATCTTGGCTAAACCAGACCTATCAGGTCGGCTGACCAAGTGGGCCATCGAACTGGGGATATACAACATTGAGTATCGGCCCCGAGTAGCGAAAAAGGGGCAGGTCATAGTGGATTTCCTAGTGGAAATCAAATCTTTCGGCGAGCTGCACGATCTGCTTCAAACATCTCAGCCTCGCCACCCTTCGTCCTGGACCCTCTACACCGATGGATCCACGAATGCCTTGGGGTCAGGTTTCAGGATAGTCCTATAGACCCCAACAGGACTCAGAGTAGAAAAAGCCTTGAGGCTCAGCTTTTAAGCCACGAACAACGAGGCGGAGTACGAGGCCCTACTACAAGGCCTCGAACTGGCCCTGCATTTCGGAGTATAGACCGATTCGTAGTTGGTCGTGGGTCAGATCAGGGAAGACTTCGAAGTAAAAGAGCCGAGATTACACAGGTACTTTTCCAATGTAATAGGGGTGAAAGCCCGCTTTAGCAAATTTCATATCGAACAGATTCCCAGGGAAATGAACCAAAAGGCCAATGAACTAGCTAAGAGCTCGTCGACCGGAGGAATGGGACACGAGAAGATTCTCCTGGAGGACAGGAATACATGAGACCCCCCGTAGACCCCCGCACGTCATGTATTTGCAGCCGGCCCCGCAGACGAAGGATGGATGGGGCCCATCACCCAGTATTTGGCATTGGGGAACCTGCCCGTAGATTCCCAGGAAGTGAGGTTGATCAGATTGAAAGCTGCCAGATACTTGATGGTAGGGGAACAACTATATAGGAGATCAACAATGGGGCCGATGCTGCGATGTGTAGGTTCCATCGAAGTGCAGAAACTGATGGAAGAAATCCACGAAGGAGTATGCGGCAACCACTCTAGCAGACGTAGCCTCGCCTGCAAGGCTCTGACGGCCGGATACTTCTGGCCATACATGATGACAAAGGCAGCCCAATTCGTCAAAAAATGTGATAAGTGCCAGAGGTTCGCCCCCATGAAACACCAACCCACGGAGGATCTCCATTCGAACATAACGCCCTAGCCATTCGCCAAGTAGGGTCTGGACATTGTTGGAGAGCTCCCCAGAAGTCCAAGGGGAAAAAGTTACATCCTGCTGGCCACAGATTATTTCACCAAATGGGTAGAGGCTGAAGCCTACGTGACCGTAAACAAAGCAGACACAATTAACTTTATTTGGAAAAATATAATCTGTCGATACGAGATTCCGAAAGACATACACGCCGATCGTGGCACACAGTTCCAAAATGCTAAGCTCAAGGAGTTGTGCGAGCTATATAATATAAGGCTCAGTTTCTCTTCCGTGAACTACCCTCATTGGAATGGCCAAGCAGAGGCAACAAACAAAGCCATATTCAGCAATATCAAAAAGAACTTGAAGGAGGCTAAAGGCAGGTGGTTAGAAGAGCTACCGACCGTTGTGTGGGCCCATCGAACCACGGAGCAGAGGTCGACTGGAAGAACGCCATTCGCCATGATCTACAGATCAGAGGCTGTGATCTCGACTGAGGTCGGCCTCCTGACCCTTCGCTCTGAAGTGGTAAGAGATGCCCCTTTAAACGAACGGCAGCTAAGCCACAACACAGACCTCCTGGAAGAAACGAGAAACATGGCCTTGGTCTACCTAGCTTCATACCACCAGTAGGCTAGGTCCTACTACGCAAAGAAGGTTAGTGCTCGACGATTCAACATCGGGGATTGGGTCTTGAAAGCAAGAACAGGGAATTCCTCGAAACTAGACTCCAATTAGATCGGACCCTATGAGGTGATTAAAGCACTCGACAATGGTGCGTATGTCCTGAAAGTACTCAAGACCGGAAAAGACTTGCCGAATGTGTGGAACGCTCAACACTTAAAAAAGTATCACGTGTGAGAACACCTGCATGTGATGTAAGACCCACGTGAATGCGTATATTATTAAAAAAACTTAAATCCAAAATAGGCCAAGTTCCTTTTTCACCGCATGGATTTATCTTTTGGTTTGCTATGGAAAAGGGGTCTGCCCACAGTGGCAGACCCCACGCAATCAAGGATTGTACAATGGGAATCACGTCGCTTGTCAACAACCCGAGAAAACGTACGAAGAGGATAGAGCTGCGTGACCAAAAACTTGCTAGCAGACCTCAAAATCGAGCGTACTACGGGGATCACGTCACTTGTCGATGACCTAAGAAAACGTCCGAAGAGGAAAGAGCTGTGCAACCAAAAACTTTCCAGCAGACCTCAAAATCGATCGTACTATGGGAACCACATCGTGCAATAAAATTCTTGCCGATGGCCCGAGAAAGCGTACGAAGAGGAAAGAGTTGCGCAACCAAAAACTTGCCAGCAGATCTCAAAATCGATCGTACTATGGGAACCACATCGTGCAATAAAATTATTGCCGATGGCCCGAGAAAACGTACGAAGAGAATAGAGCTGCATAACCAAAAACTTGCCGGCAAACCTCAAAATTGATCGTACTATAGGAACCACATCATGCAATAAAATTCTTGCCGATGGCCTGAGAAAATGTACGAAGAGGATAGAACTACGCAACCAAAAACTTGCCAGAAGACCTTAAAATCGATCGTACTATGGGAACCACATCGTGTAATAAAATTTTTGCTGATGGCCCGAGAAAACGTATGAAGAGGAAAGAGCTGCACAACCAAAAACTTGCTTGTAGACCTCAAAATCGATTGTACTTTGGGAACCATATCGTGTAATAAAATTCTTGCCGATGGCCCGAGAAAGAGTACGAAGAAGATAGAGCTACGCAACCAAAAACTTGCCAGCAGAACTCAAAATCGAGCGTACTACGGGGATCACGTCGCTTGTCGATGACCCGAGAAAACATTCGAAGAGGAAAGAGCTGCGCAACCAAAAACTTGCCAACAGACCTTAAAATCGATCATACTATGGGAACCCAATCGTGCAATAAAATTCTTGTCGATGGCCTGAGAAAGCGTACGAAGAGGATAGAGCTGCGCAACAAAAAACTTGCCAATAGACCTCAAAATCGAGCGTACTATGGGGATCACGTCGCTTGTCGACGACCTGAAACGTTCGAAGAGGATAGAGCCACGCAACCAAAAACTTGCCAGCAGACCTCAAAATCGATCATACTACAGGGAACACATCGCTTGTCGACAACCCAAGAAAATGTTTGAAAAGGATAGAGCTGCGCGACCAAAAACTTGCCAGCAGACCTTAAAATCAAGCGTACTATAGGGGTTGCGTCGCTCGTCGATGGCCCGAGAAAATGTACGAAGAAGGAAAGCATGGGTCAGGGTCTACCAGTTGGAAGTGGACCCTCTTAGATGATGTTTTAGCAGCACGCTAAGCAAAGGTTGGGGAGGTCAGGGTCTACTCGTTGGAAGCAGACCCCATCCAGACAAAATTTTAGCCGTATGCAGAGGAAAGGTTAAAAGGGTCAGGGTCTATCTGTTGGAAGTAAACCCTCCCCAAACAACAGTTTATTACGCACATGCCAGGCACTAAGACCAAAGTTAAAATCGGGCCCTGTTTATTATTTCCAAAAAAAAATATATAATAGTACAAAGGGAACGATCGATGGGGACGTGCACCCAGAAGTTCTATCTATGAGAAGCGGGTCTTGGGCAGACTCGCAGAGACATGTTAGAGTGATAACACCCAGTCTGCTCCCGATGAGAGCCGAGCCCCGGCCTTTTCCTTTGCAGCGACGGATCTAGACAGTGGTTAACCAGCCCCTGGAGCTGATTTCGAGCACAGTCCCACTTAGGGTCAGAGAAGTCTAGCCACACGCGCGGGTCATACTCTACAAAGACAAGTCATAATAGAAGTTATATCTCCTTAGAACCGGATGGTCCAGAGCTAACATCCCTATCTCCAAAACTAATCTTGTCGATCATAGCTCGAGGAGGACTTACTAATAACTCGAAATCATGTATGACCGATTCCAGACGGTTACAACAAGGGTCAACTTTGCCCCAGACACGATCGATAAAGAAAAAGAAAATAGACTAAAAAGAATTGTACTGTTCTTATTATTTATACGGAGGGTTACAACGAGGGTCAGCTTTACAAATATACAAAATTAGGGACCCTAATTACCTCCGGCCTGGGGTGCGCAGCTAGTTCCGGCGCTTGGACCAGCCCCGGTGGAGGGTGGCATACCAGGGTCAGATTCATCACTGGACAAAATGACCGCACCAGACCCCTCACCAGTTGAGACCCCAAGACCAGGCTGACCGCCAAAGGCTTCCGAAGTTTGATCTGGCAGACCGGAAACGGGGATAAGCTCATTGGCAACAGAGGTGGATGTAGAGGGCCCGTCCTTTTCTGCAGTAAGCATCTTCAGCACGTCAGCGGGGTACGTGATGCTGATCCCATCCCCAAGCTGCTGTATGTAGTACTTGACGGAATAGTGGTCTCTCTTGACGCCCTTCTGCTCATCAAACTGGTTTGGCATTACCACCTCAACGTGGCCTTCGAATTCCCTATTCTCCTAGCCAGACCTGTAATTTTTCACAGAAAGGACATCCACCTGCCTCTGATACCTCGTCTTTAGTTTTTTCGCATCTGCTAATCTATCCCTTAGTGCCGTCAGTCTCAGCTCTACCTGCTGCTGCAACAAGTCGACCAAAAGGGCGTTAATGTCAGCAAGGTCTTCGTCGTACTTGCGAGACAACTCTACTTGAGCCTCCATCAATTTTACGTGGTCCAAGTAAAGATGTCGGCTTACCTCGTTCGACCGGTTGAGTCTGCATTGCAGAGAATGGGCCTCCAGTTTGGCTCTGGCTTCGGCTTTCCTCGCCTCCTTAGCATCATCAATGGCCCTATCGCGAGCAAGGAAGGCCAGCCCCATCTCCGTCCCAGCACTCTACAGCTTTTGTTCCTTGACCTTGAGCTCGTTTTTGGCTAGTCTGGCAGCTTCAGACTGAGTAAGCCCAATGGCCTCTGCTTTGGCCAGACTCACAGACAGCTCCTCGTGCCTATTCCTCTCGACACTCAGGGCGTGAGCTACTGTGCTGCTGACCCTCGCCTCATTAAGGCTCCGATATAAATCGAAGTCAGTCCTCAACTCAGCAAGGGCAACCTCGCTACGCTCGACCAGTGCAGAGCGAGAGTTCAGCTCCTCGGTCAGGGCCCTGACACGAGAGGAATAGAAAGACTGGATGGCATCTAGCTGCGAGATAAATTAAAAAAAAAAAGAAAAAAGAGTCAGTGCCGAACAAAGATGCTGAAAAGTATAGAGGCAACCAAACGAGCCAAACCTGCACAAAGGTACGGCTAGCGACGAGCTCAACGTTCTCCGATGAGAGCGCCTCCAGCTCGGGTCCTGTGACTGGACTCTCCTTTTGGGTGTTGTCCACACCCGTAGAACACGGCTCTACCCTGCCAACTGTGAGGGCACCCTCCCTCCCGACTGGGCACACCCTCGAAGCAGTAGCGGCAGGGACAGAAGAAAGCTGGGCACCGCCGAGAGCGCCGTCGGCCACGGCGGGAGGTGGTACGTCCCCTCTAGACGGGCTGCCGTGCATGGGCCTTCTTATCCTCAGAAGGGTTAGCCTGGCCCCGTCGTCATCACTGTCAGACGAGGGGGCAACCCTGCCCCTCTTCTCCGCCTGGCCCTCTTCCTCTTTGGATGAGCCAACCTCGTGGCGCCGCTTTATTGGGACCGGGTGAGGGGAAGACAGCTGAGATTTCAACCTCGGAGCCCCCCCACTAAGCTCAGCAATCTCCCCACCGAGGCAAGCAGCACCCGACTTCGAACCAAAGTCAGGGGTGGATGAGGTTGGTGCAGCAGACCCCCCGGGCAGACTCAGGGGCATCCCCTCGCCATATACGGCCCGTGTGGCTAACGTCTCCCCAGACGGAGGTCCACTTGCTTCAGAGCGGGGAACCGCGGGCACTTCATCTTCTAAAGGCACCACGAGATGACAGCCAGCGGGTGCCTTGGGGCGAGCCTTATGCCCTGCGGTTCCCCCCTTGACGGGGGAGGGGTCTACCGATGGGCCCGTCTCAGAACCTGTAAAGAGAAACTTGTAGTCCATAAAAGAGAAACTAGATCAATTTCCCATGAAAGATGCACAATATAGATGAAATACAATGATTAAATTATGGTCGGTCCGGTTTGGCTTATGGGCTTATGACTGAGGCCCAATCCGACTTTTATTATATGCATCAGGTTGATCCAAGCCCATATTATCTGTACCGTACTTTTATTCAGAATGTGGGCTGGTTTATAAAGTCTGAGTCACATTGACATCTCTATAATCAACTTACTTTCTTTTTTAAATTCCTATCTATTTCTATCATACTTTACCAATTCAGCTAGTCAATTAACACATTTAAGCTAGAGAAGTACTATAAAAAATTGAATAATAATTAATTGTATGTGTACACTTTTAGGTTAGCCCTTGTATATCATTCTTTTGTTTTCGGGATATTTCAAATTGAGGACCCTAAATAATGGGAAGAGGTGTGGTCATCATCAAACTCAAAAACTACATTCCATAGTTGTGTTATTGAAAGGATCACAAGACATTCAAGATGTATTATGGAAAAGAGCTTAGCAAAGTTCAAAATTACAAGACCTGGACTAGTAAAAGTTATATACTTAATTCTTATACTTGAATATTTGTTTACATATAATATGATCTTAATGGCTCAAAATTTTCATAAAATTGGAAAATTTCAAGCCAAAACTGTCAAACTTGTTTATTTCCAATTAAAATAAGAAATTTGTTTTAAACAAGTTTTTAAATTAATTTATAAATTTCTATAGTTTCCATATTACAATTCAATTTATGAAGTCACATTTTGAAAATAATTGAAAAAGACTTGAAATAAAATTTAAAAAATAGCTTTCGGGTATTTTCGGCAGAATGGCCTTCAGAATTAGTCTACTGATTCTCTGTCCAAATTTTAATAGATTTTTAAATTTGATCGTTACAGCCGCACTTTCAATGGATAGTATTTTCGGTCGACCAAAAGTGCACTTGCAGTCTATTGAAAATGATAGATTTTCTGTCAAACGGTCTAAAATTTAAAAAATACCTCTCGGGTATTTTCGGCAGACTGGCCTTCAGAATCGGTCTACCGATTCTCTGTCTAATTTTTAATAGATTTTTAAATTTGGCCATTACAATCGCACTTTCAACGGCTAGTATTTTCGGTCGAACGAAAGTGCACTTTCAGTCTACTGAAAATGATAGATTATTTGTCAAACGGTCTAAAACGGCGAATTTTCATTCTAGCCTATAAATAGAACCTTTTCTAACACTTGAAATAACTTTTGAAACATTCCTACATTGCTTGAAACATACTTTCAAGTTGTTTAAATCATCTTTTGTAAATTAAATTTTCAAATCCATTTTTTCACAAAAAGTCACTTGAGTTAAACTAGATTATATCTTATGTTCTCATTTATTCTCTCTAGGCTTACCTTATATCAATTATATTCTTAAGAGAGATTCTAGTTGAGTGTATCAACAAAAACCAAAATTACATTTGAGAGGTGAGGTTGACACCGGATTCATAAATAATCCGGTTTAGGTGAGATTGGCATCGAAGTCTAAACAATTTGAGTTAGACATGATAGAGCTGGATTCAAAGCTATTGTAAAGGTGTGAGTGACCTAAGGAGAAATGCTAGTGAAAAGCTCGAAGTGGATTACCAAGAACCAGAGACGTAGGCAAACTGTCATGTTTGTTAATCTCATAAAAATAGTATTTGTATTCCTCTATCTCTATCTCTTTAATTTATTTATATTAGACTTGTGAATGCTATTTACTTATTTTTACTTGTTATTGTAATTACTTTCATAATTTACTTGTTTATCAAGAAAATTTTGCAGCACCCCCCTGTTGAGTTAGCTAATCTTGGGCTAACAATTGGTATTAGAGGAAGGTTCTCAAATTTTAAAACTTACCGGTTTTGAGATGACTAGCCCAACTAATTTTTCTTTTCAATATGAGGGGTTATCTTTATTCAGACTAGTATTTTTCAATGGAAGCGATTTTAACTATTGAAGAAGCCATATAGACACTTATCTTAGGTTTATTAATTTTGATTTATGGTATATCGTCACTAAAGACTCTTTGAAAAGAATAAAAACGGTTGATGGTAGAGAAGTTGAAAAAGACATAAAAGAATATGAAGAAAATGTTAAAATCAACTTCACTAAAAATGGTAGAGCTAGAAATATTCTCATGTGTGGTTTAGATAGAAATATTTATAAAAATATTGAGAAAGCTAGAGATGCTTATGAACTATAGAATATGTTAGGAGTCTTTTATCTAGGAACTAGCTCTATGAAAGAAACTAGAATCAATATTTTTACTAGACACTATGAGTTGTTTAAAATAGAAAAACATGAATTTTATTCACAAATATTTACTAGATTCACAACGATTATTAACTCTCTTGGTGCTCTAGGAAAAATATTTCCAGATAGTGAGTTGATGAGCAAAATCCTTAGAAATCCTTAGAAGTCTTCCGCGAGCATATAGAAGTAAGATGGTTGCTATTCAAGAAGCGAAAGACCTTAGGAAACTTCCCCTTGAAGAACTTACAGGTTCTCTTATGACCCATGAAATCCTTATGAAGGAAACAAATGACGATGAAAGGGAGGAGAAGAAAAAGAAAGGAATTGCTCTTAAAACTGCTATACAAGAAAGCAATGAAGAAAAAGACGACTTTACGAAGAGTGAGCTAGAAAACATTGCTTTACTTACCAAAAGGTACAAGAAGTACCTAAATTTCAAAAAAAAAAAAAAGAATTTCAAGAAGAATACCAAAGGCAATGACTTTCAAGATAAGAAAATAAAAGATGGTCCCATCACTTACTTTGAATGTAAGAAGTAAGGTCCATGAAGAATAAATGTCTCTTGAGAAGAAAAATGAAAAAGAAGGTAATGAAGGTCACTTGGGATGATAGTGAAGAAGAACAAGAAGAAATTGCTAACATGTACTTCATGACAATAGAAAATGAGGTAAGCTCACTTGAACCTAAAGTTGAATTTCAATAGTAGTAGTGATTTTTATGAGAATAATAGTGATTATAAGTTATCATATGAAAATTTATTGAGTGATTTCAATGATTTACACAAAAACTATGAAAAAATCATTTTCAAGAATAATGCTCTCAAAAAAGAAATTCTTAGTTTGTCAAAAATGGTTAAAAAGTTTACAAAAGAAAAGGAAGTGAAATTATTTTGTAGTAATTGTGATGCTTTGTCAAAAGAAAACACTTCCTTAAATGACAAAATTTTTGACTTGACTAAAATCGTCCACAAATTTACAAATGAAAAGAAATATTTTGACATGATGCTTGGTAGACAAAAATGCAGTTTGACAAAGGAGGTATTACGTAAAAATCTTCTATAAAACAAAAATGCTTCAAAAATTATTTTGTAAAAGTGAGTACAAGTGACACTAAGTATACTTGCACTTATTGCAATCAAGATAAATATACTAGTTTTTCATGCTTTGTGAAGAAAAATATATATTTTAGCAGAAAACTAGCATGTGGACCAAAAAAATCTAGAACTAACACATAAGGACCTAAATTAGTATAAGTACCAAAAATCAAAGTTTGATTCATATTTGTAGGTACAAAAAAAGAACTTTTGATTCTTGAATAGTGATTACTTCAAACATATGACCGGTGACTACTCCTTATTTTCGTCATTCACAAGAAGAAATGGAGGACATGTCACTTTTGGAGACAATGCTAAGGGTAAAATTTTGACTATAGGAAATATTGGTACTACTTCTTCTCCTATTATAGAAAATATTTTACTTGTTGACAGTCTTAAATATAATTTGCGTAGTATAAGTCAACTTTGTGATAAAGGTTATCAAGTTATTTTTGAGTCTTTCAAATACTTGATTGAGAATACTTGTTTTAAAAAAAATTATTTTTAAAGGAGAAAGAAAAGATAATGTTTATACTATTGATATTGAAAAATATTTTTGTCAAGGTAATTTTTTTCCAATTTTAAAAGATGATTCTTGCCTTTAGCAAAGAAGACTTGGACATGCTAGTATGAATACTATTTCTAAACCTTCAAAGAAAAACCTTGTTAGTGATTTACCTAGTTTACTCTTTGAAAAAGACAAGACTTGAGATGCATGTCAATTTGAAAAATAAGTAAAAAACTCTTTTAAATCCAAAAACGCCATTAATACTTCTACTCCCTTGCAACTTCTTCACATAGATTTATTTGGACCATTAAAAGTAGCTAGTCTTGGTAGAAAATATTATGCCTTTGTGATAGTTGATGATTTTTCGAGATTAACTTGGGTTTTATTCATTGCTCATAAAAATAATGTTTTAAATGTACTTACTATCTTTTGTAAGAAAGTACAAAATGAAAAAAGCTATACCATCACATCTATTAGAAATGATCATAGTGATGAGTTTGAAAATGAAGAAATGGAATCTTTTTGTTACAAAAATAGTTTTGGTCATAACTTTTCAGCTTCTAGAACTTCACAATAAAATGGTGTTATAGAAAGAAAGAATAGAACCCTACAAGAAATGACAAGAAGTATGCTAAAGGAAAAAAGTTTGTCAAAATATTTTTAGGCCGAAGTAGTTAGTATCTGTAACGACCTGACTTTTAAGATCGATATCTATGTATATTTTTAATTTAATTTATTTTTTTAAAAGTCACAAACTTGGACTATGAAAATTCATGACAATTTTTTTTTATTTATATAATTCTCTCAAGATAGTTAACCAATTATTCTAAACGTCATATTAACAAATTTATAAAAATTATTGAAGGAAATTTTTTTTATGAGAATTAAATAATGCGTAACCAAAAGAGCTTCCAGGTGAGGAGGGGGGTCACAAGTGGACCTCTTAAATCCCAAGCTTTCCTTAGATAGTTTAAGTGTTTTTGATAAAGCTTATTTAGCCTTATATTTGTTTAAATCAATATATTAGATAACAAAACAACATAATTATTTAAAAATATTTAATTATTGAAAATATACATAAAGATAATATATATATATACGGTATTCTATAAAGGGATATTTAGATAAAATTAGTCATATTATATATAGCAAAATGATTACTTAATTTTAGAGGCATTAATTCACATATGAATTTAGATTTCATACTTAAACATTTCATCTCATTATTAATTTAAAGAAATATATAACTTAATTTTATATATTTAAGTAAACTGTATCGTTTAAAAAGAAGACAACTTATATAGAAATTTATAGTGGTAGTATCCCAAAGCCCGTGCCTCGCTTCCATCCTTGCTTCGATTTTAGTCAACCCATCATTCAAAACAAAAGTTGCTTGTCTTTAGTACTTGTAACATGGATATTTACACTACGTGAGCTTTCGCTCAGTAAGTACAATTCATCTCATAAAATATTTCATAAAAGTAATATTTTATGAAAGTTCAATTTTTGCATCTCTGTGTAATATTTCAATTTGTATTTTATGAAGTAATCTTTTATCACATATGTTATTGTATAATCTTTTATATTTCTTATAGCCCTTGTGTACGTACCAAGTACATACTTAACAACTGGGAATCAGAGGAGCGACCCTACTAAAATACCAACGGTCATAAATTTAACATATTTTCCTCGAGAATCCTCATCTAGTGGAGGTCGGTCTTATCTTCCCTTAGAAATCCTCACCTAGTGGACGTTGGTACGACATCTTTATATTCTTATCTTTTACTTAGTCTCCTCTTTAACATAAATGGTTGTATCATATTTCAAACCAAAAGTTATATTTCATATTCTTGATACTCCCTTTAATTGAAGTATATTTATCAAGTTATGAACAATATCATAAAGTAAATTTACCTCATCTTATTATCATAGAAGGCATGTATTTTCATAGGCACATATACAAGCCAAACAAACATCTCTTGCATAGGCAAAATATCACATTTAATTATCTCAAATACTTTTATTTCAAACAGAACATACTTTTGAAACTATCCATGTTGTAGGTGAAATTGTACTTACCTTAAGTCTTTAAAAAATGTTCTGCGTGCTTGCAAGAAATATCACATACTTAATCTTGTTGCAACCGCACATATCTTCTTTATCCTTTTTATTTATTATTCATGCATCAACATTCATTTTATATGTCAACATATACTATTATTGGTCATATGAAACCGATTTTACGTATTTGAAAACATTCACAACATAAATCCTAAAATAATATTTTACATTAAAAATTGTAGAATTTTGGTGCGTAATGCGTAGTTAAGGAATTTCATATTCTAGTTCACAATTATATTCATTTTAAAAATTTACATGAATCCATATGAAATAAAATAAAATTTAAATATTATGGTTTAGAATTTATAAACAATATTTATCACTATTTATTTTTCTAATTTAGAATTTGTAATAAAATTGTTAAAGATGCAACTAAACGAAAATGATTGATTTTTCAAGAGTGTTTTATAAATCAAACAAACTCAAAATTTTAAAAGCACATCATTAACATTTTATAACTTATATATAATATTTGAAAATTCTAAAATAGATA
>JXTB01000038.1:765330-783952 GCA_002914805.1 Parasponia andersonii
CTATTACCTATTGGGTCAAGATAAATGATATTGAGCTAAAGGAATAAAACCTAATGATAATTACAAATAAGAATACTAATAATTTCAAATTTGGACTTTTCTATTATCTATTAAGCTAAGATAAATGATTATTGAACTCAAACAATTTAGAGCCTAATAGTAAACGTAATTAACTAGGCCTATTTCATATTAACAACAATAGCTATATATGTTGTAAAATAATTTATACTTGCAAGTAGCACATAGTTCAACTTGGTTTTCTTGTATATATCTCACTGCAATATATTCACGAAATTTATTAATGTATAACTACTTAATTTCTATAATCAAAGAAATGAAATATACATAATAAAATTTTAGACAACAAAATTAATATGATAAATTCATTCTTCAAGAGAATATACTAATATTAAAAGAACATTATAAATAATTATTAAAATAATTTTTTTTTAAGTCTAGGGTTTTCTCAGGTTTTATAGTACTGCATGTTTTATTGTGAATAGAGTTATGATAAAACTAATTTTGAATAAGACGCCTTATAAGCTTTAGAAAGGTAGAAAATCCAACATTAGTTATTTTAAAGTTTTTAGTTACAGATGTTTTGATTTAAACAGTAAAGATAATTTGGATAAATTTGACTCAAAATCTAATGTTAGTATTTTTTTTTTGTTATTTTACTACTAGTAAAGCTTATAGAGTTCTCAATAAAAGAATGTTAGTAGTAGAATAATCTATTCATGTTACATTTGATGAGTCTAACGCTCTCCGTGAGGAGAGAAAATTAGATGATGATGATGTTATAGGTTTGGAAACAAGCTCAAGTGAGTCAAGTGCCAATGAGAAAACTAATGAAGAAAATAGCATCCAGCTACAATAAGATCTTAAGGAAGAAAAGGAAAGCAAAAATGGTAACACTCTTACTCTTCCTCAGGATTTAAAATTCAACTTTAAAATTCAACTATATTCATTCTAAAGACCAAATTCTAGGTGACCTCTTACAAATAGTCAAAATTAGAGCATCACTTAGAAATATTTGTAATAACATAGATTTTATCTCTCAAAGAGAACCAAAAAGTTTTAAAGATGCTGAAAAAGATAATCATGGATTTTAGCCATTCAAGAAAAATTAAATTAATTTGAAAGAAATGATATGTGGGAATTAGTTCCAAGACCTAAGGACCAATCGGTTATTAGAACTAAATGGATCTTTAGAAATAAAGTAGATAAGCATAGGTAATTGTGAGAAACAAAGCTATATGAGTAGCTCAAGGTTGAACATCAAGAAGAAGGTATCAATTATGAAGAAATCTTAGTACCTGTAGCAAGATTATATATATGCCATAAAGATTTTATCTTATACCAAATAGATGTTAAGAGTACATTTTTAAATAGATATATTTTAGAAGAAGTATATGTAGCCCAACCTCTCAGTGTTCAAACTCATAAGTATCCAGATCATGTTTTTAAATTGAAAAGGACTCTTTATGATTTAAAGCAAGCTTCTAGAGCTAGGTATGATAGACTAAGTAAATTTTTAATTTTAAATGGTTTTATTATAGGAAAAGCGCATACTACTCTTTGTATAAAAAGAAAAAGGGGAGAAATAATTTTTGTCCAAATTTATGTTGATGATATGATATTTAGTGCCACTAATGGTTCTCTTTGTGAAAAACTTTCTAAGTATATGCACAGTGAGTTTAAGATAAGCATGATGGGAGAACTCAATTTCTTTCTTAGACTTCAAATCAAATAAAACAAAGAAGATATTTTCATCAATCAATCCAAGTATATTAAAGATATGCTAAAAAAGTTTGATATGGAGAACTCCAAGTCAACGAGAACACCTATGAGCTCTTCAATCAAACTTGACAAAGGCGAAAATGGTAAAGCAGTGGATGTTACTAAATATCGAGGTATGATCAACTCACTTCTTTACTTAACAGCTAGTAGACCAGATATAATGTTTAGTATTTATCTATGTGCTAGATTTCAGTCTAATCTTAAGGAATCATACTTTAATGCAGTAAAGTGTATTTTAAAATATTTGCATGGCACTATAAACCTACGATCATAGTATCTAAAAGGCACACACTTTAACATTACTAGTTTTTCAGATACGGACTTTACCAGTTGTCAAACCAACCACAAGAGCATTAGTGGCACTTGTCATTTCTTAGTTAATTACTTTTTTTTTTTTTTAAAAGTAGGCCTTAACTAATGATCTCCACTTGTTACAAATTAAAGAAAAATACCTACTGCTATCTAATCCCCATCCTAGCCGATTAGGGATAATAGGATTTCACGCCTACCCCTGGTATGACTCGAACTTAGGACCAAGATCCTAGATAGTAGGCGCTCTTACCACTTGAGCCAACCCACTTCGTCTTCTTAGTTAATTACTTATGTCATAGTTTAATAAGAAATAAAATTCTATTGCCTTTTCTACTACTGAAGCCGAATATATCTCTACTAGTAGTCGTTATACTCAAATTCTTTGGATGACACAAACTCTAATGAATTTTGGATTGAATTATAATCATTTGCTTATTAAATGTGATAATACTAGTGCTATTAATCTGTCCAAAAATATAATTTTGCATTTATATGCTAAGTATATTGATATTAAACATCATTTTCTTCATGATCATTTATAAAAAGGTGATATTGTACTTAAGTTTGTTTGTACAAAAAAATAACTAGCTGATATTTTCACTAAACCTCTTACAGAGGATCGTTTTTACATGATTCGTAGAAAACTTGGAATGATTGAACATAATGAGGTTTTTTTGATATTTTTCTTGTTTAAACAATATTTGATTTGCTGTATATGTTTGTTAAATTATTGATTTCCAAATATTTTTGTTAAGAATTTCCATTGTTTTAAATCGATTTTCAATGAAAAATAGCAAAAATAGGGGAATTTGTAGATTTTCAGTCTGCCAAAAAACCCCTTTGGAAAGTCTTCACTCTCTACTAAAATAGGCAGAATGAAAATACGCTTTCAATCTACTGAAAATAAGTTTTCGGTCTACTAAAAACTCGCAGACCCGTGAGTATTTAAGGATTTTGGCATTTTTCTTCTCACTTTCTCTCCTCCTCTCGTCCGCAAACTCTCTCTTTCACCCTAAAGCTATCTCTTCTCTTTCTCACTCATATTTCTCTTTAAATCATTCAATTTTCTCCCAACTAGAGTTGATTTTATCATTTCTTTCACTCTTAATCTCTATTCGTCACTCTCTTTTATCTTTCAAATCAATTTTATCTTCTCTCAAACCCTACAATCCGAAAATCCTTGTGTTTCTTGTTTCCTTTTGTTATCTTCTTGTCTAATGGCTCCAAGATAGGAAAACCCAAGGCATAAAGGCAAGGAAATTTAACCTGAGGAATATGAACAACGCACTAAAGCAAGGTTAGATATTCTTCTCTTAGAGTCTCCTACTATCACATCTAGATATAAAGAGATTTTCTTTAAGAAAAGTATTATTTAGGGTAGAACCTTCAATTTTAGAGACCTTGCCTATGTGAAATTTTCTTATTATATGGAGAACATTGGATGATCTGAATTCTGCTCTATTAGGGAGACAAGGTATCCTAGACTGGTTAAGAGATTCTATGCTAATGCAAATATCTCTAGGGGACAATATGCAATTTATGGTTCCTTTAAAAGAATAGATTTTGAGATCATTGAATGTCTCTTAGTTGATATTTTTCATTTTCCTTTGGGGGGCTACAAATTCCCCATAACCAACTCTTAGCCAATGCTTACTGATTTTGAACATCAACAAGCTCTATATTGAGTCTATTCCACTGACAGTTTTTAGCCTAAACCCAAGTCATTGATCTTACTTAAGAGGCTAGGATCCTGTTCTAGTTTATATCTCAAAATATGATTCCTAGAGGTGGCCATAAGGATACACTCACATTCTGTGATCTTAGTTTTGTTGACTATATTCTTACTGGAAGAAAGTTGAACCTACCTTATTTCATTATTCATGAGATGATCAATACCATAGAAAATAGGAGACCCTCTCTTCCTTATAATTTTCTCCTTACTTGTATCTTCCAACATTTTAACATTCCAACATTTGATGAAGCCGAATATAAACCATAGATAATTGAGATTGAGATCAATAATAAGACCTTTTGTCTCATAGGATTCGACTTCATCAACAATGAATGGGTAAGCAAGGATATTATCAAGGAATAGGTGCTTAACAAGAAGCTGGTGGTAGTGGTGTTGGAGCTACTAAGGATGCTTCTGAGGGCACTCATGTTGAAGAGGCTCTTGCTCAATATTTTGACTATATTGATGCTTTCAATAGCTTGTCTGAATTCCTTAACACCATACAGCTTGACATCTAGTACCTACATGACGCAGAGTTAGAGCATTTTCAGATCCTATCAGCTGAGGTTCACTCAATCCGGCAACAACAAGAATGAAAATTCAAATCATTCAAGACCAAAAAGAGAAAATGATAAGGATGATGCAATTTTTCTTCGGCTGCTTTCCTCCTCCATAGCTCATTCTGAATTTGTGTTTCTTTATTTCTTGAATGAATTCTATGTTTTGATATTGTTGTTTGCACTCCTTTACTTGAACCTCTTATTTTATTGGATATTTTGTGGTTATAAATTATACTAGCTTTATTATTCTTTCTTGTGGATTTCTTTTTGATGATATTAAAAGGGGAAGAAGAATATGTTTTGATTTCCAATGTGCTTTTGATTTACAATTGGTATTAATTTGTTTTTTTTTTTTAATTTAAATTAATTGGTATCAATGAGCTCATTCTATGACTTCCTCACATAATTGGTATTTTTGAGCAAATATGTTCACAATTGGTATCTATGAGCAAAAATACTAAAATACTCAAAATATACATCCTTTATAAGTTTAAGGGGAGTTTCAATTTCTTTTTGTTAAGCATATTTAGAGAGGGAGCATTTAACGGTCGGTAAGGACACTTATCCATGTTTATTTCTTATTCCTTACCCTTTTTAAAACCAAATGTTTGTTATCATCAAAAAGAAAGAGATTATTGAGTCATACTTTGTATCATCTATCCTACACTCATATTTTAAAGTTAATAAACATATGATTAAGAACTACTTGAGTATGCAGCAAGTTAAATTAAAAGGATCACAAGACATTCAAGATGGATTATGGAAAAGAGCTTGAAGATAAAGTTCAAAATTACAAGACCTAGATCAGCAAAGGTTATATACTTAGTTCTTGTTCTAGAATATTATTTACACATAATATGATCTTAATGGCTCAAATTTTTTATAAAATTAGAAATTTTCAAACCAAAATTGTCAAACTTATTTATCTCTAATTAAAATAAGAATTTTTTGAAAGAAGTTTTTAAATTGATTTATGAATTTCATTAATTTCCATATTACATAAAAAAATCAATTTATGAAGTTATATTTTGAAAATAATTGAAAAAGACTTGAAATAAAATTAAAAAATACCTCTCGAATATTTTCAGAAAACCAACCTTCAGAATCGGTCTACTGATTTTCTATCTAATGTTTAATAGATTTTTAAATGTGAACGTTACAACCGCACTTTTAACGGCTAATATTTTCGGTTGACCGAAATTGCATTTTCGGTCTACTGAAAATAACAGACTGTTTGTCAAACGGTCTAAAATAGCTAGTTTTCATTCTAGTTTATAAGTAGAAGCTTTTTTAATTCTTGAAACAACTTTTGAATATTCCTACATTACTTTAAACATACTTTCAAGTTATTCAAATCATTGTTTTTGAATCAAACTTTCAAATCCACTTTTTCACAAAAAATTACTTGAGCCAAATTAGATTATATCTTTTGTTCTCATTTATTCTTTCTTGGTTTACCTTGTATCAATTATATTCTTAGAAGAGATTCTAGTTGAGTGTATCAACAAAAACCATAATTGCATTTGAGAGGTGAAGTTGATATTGGATTCATAAATAACCCAGTTTAAGTGAGATTGGTACCGGAGTTTAAACAATATGAGTTAGATGTGATAGAGGCAGATTTAAAGCTATTGTAAAAGTGTGAGTATACCTAAGGAGAAATCATTTGTTGTGTAAAAGGAACAGTCAAGCCCATTTTCTTGATCCGATAATGGGAAGCTCGAAGTGGGTTGCCAGGAGCTGGGACATAGACAAACCATCATTTTTGTTGAATCTTGTAAAAATAGTGTTTGCATTACTCTATCTTTATCCTTTAATTTATTTATATTAGACTTATGCATGCTATTTAGCCATTTTCACTTGCTATTATCATTACTTGCATAATTTATTTGTTTATTAAGAAAAGTTTGCAAAAGTCTTTAAAACTCAATTCACCCCTCTCCATGGGTTAGCTAATCTTGGACTAATAGTTTTAGTTTCCAAGTACTAAAACCCTGATAATTAATAATTGTGATAAAATAAAATTTTTTGTTGGTCCCAACTTGCGTAAATAAGCTAAATTAATAAATTTGATAAATTTTCTAGATAATACATGTTGATAAAACGTGTAGTGCTGAAAATCTATAGTTGAATTTGTAAGTGGTCCATAACTACTTGTGATTCTAAATCTGATATAGTTTAGAATTCCCTAGAAAAGAATGTATTATCATTTTGATTATCATAAAGAATTTTTGTCGCGAAAACATTTAGAATCATATAGAGAATCTATAGAATAAAGAGGAATACTGTATATTTATAGGCAAATGTAGGCCTAATTAGATAATCTCTTAATAAATAAATAATTAAACGAAATTTATCTCTGAGAAACCCAGATATAGTTAAATACTTACCAAATAAGGCTTGATTTGTAATCTAAATATTCTGATAATCATTAATATTCATTACCCCTTTTCGAAATACAAAGACTCCTTAATCATCAACCCTCACTCTTTGGTGCGAGTTTACTGGATTAAGAGGAGTAGTTCAAACCAAAGTCTTTGCTTTTTCTTGCAACACTTTTTTCATATTTCTCATTACATCATAAGTGAATTTATCAATCAAATCATATTATCAATTCATCTTACATATTCTCAAGATAAATAACATTAATTACAATATCAATTATGTAATTTGCACATATGCCATGAATCAATCAAGTTTCACAATCAATCACTCAAAGTTCAGGTAAGTTTCAATCAATTCCAGTAGAAATTCGGCTTACATAGAAGAAAATTTAACAGTTTCCCTAGAAATCTGGCTCTACTAGGCGAATATTGTACTTTAAGTTCAGGTCGACTGGGACGGTACTGTGCCTAGCCAATTTTTGACTAGAGACTTATGGCTCTTAGACAACATGCATCTGAGAGGAATCAAAGCTCTGTGGTCTCTTAGACAAAGGAGTAATTAGAGCTCTTAAAACTCATTTCAGCAATCCAGAGGAAGGGTGCGCTTAATAAGAGGGCTTTGGGTGTTGTTCAATCCATTATAGAATCACATGCACACATCAGTACAAGTTCATGTTTTGCATGAAAAGAATAACATAACATCATAAAATATATTTAACTAAAGGTAAGTGTTACGTCCAAATGCATATACATAAAATAATCACAAATGCACGAGTTGTGTACAAGTAATAAAGTGTTAAGAGAGTTGTCGATCCTATGAGAAACTGGGTATTGAATTGTCACTAAGTACCAAAATTATCGTAACCTAACTTTATCTAAGCAATCAAACTAAATGAATTTTTAATTGAATAAATATAAATAAAAAAATAAAATATAGAAACTCTATGCATAAATGTACTAGGGGATTAAATTCACCTAACTATCAACTACGTCTTTTGATCACCAGTTATATATTCAAATCAATTATTCCTAGTTTATAAGCCAAGAATCCAAAGTATTTCTATTCTTTCTCTCGAGTGCCAAGTGAAATCATTCCTAAATTTCGGTTCTAATATCTCTATTTTGAACCTATAAATTAAGAACTTATTATGTTTAAAGTTCAAACAAATTATAGGTTCTTTGATCATAGCTTCAAACAAATTATAGGCTCTCTCAAACTCTATAAAATCCTAGATTATACTATCCTATGGTTGTTTCTAAAATTCTTTTTCTCAAGTGCCAAATTCTAGAAACTAAATCATCTAACTAGTAGTTAATTAGTTGAGATGCATTAAGAATAGAATAACATAAATAAATTCAAGAATAATATCAAAGAAAATATTAGAAATCAAGATGTAGAATCAAAGTTTAAGTTACAACAAATCCCAAGCACAAAAAATTTAATTCACTATAGAAGGATCCAACACTAACCTCAATAAGAATTTCATACATCTAAACATATTCAATAATCAAGTATAATATAAAATTCAAATGAGACTAGGGTGAGAAAAAGGATGAGAAACTCTTTTGTAGAGGTAGAACTTCAAGCCTTCAATTCTTCAAGCAACTCATCCAAGGTTTCTCACCAAATTTTAACTCCAAAGCACTTTTCTCTCTAGAAATTTTGAGATCACTTTTTTATATTTTCTTTCTAACTCTCCACCCTTCAAATGGAGGCCTAAGAATGTATTTAAGGGGCTCTAAGTTAACCTAGGCTAGGTGGAATGTCAACTATTCTATCAAATGTCATCAAGGGTCCAGATTGATTCTAAAAACTCGCTAAAAACGCACTTCCAGACGTTGTGTAGCACCGCGGCGCTTGTATGCTCTAACCTCTAGAACTTAGTTTTCCAGGTAGCACCATGGTGCTACTATTACAGTATCGCGATGCTCTCAGTTCTAGAACTAAATACGATAGTTTTTTTTCCTAGGGGTACCATTTCTTCGTTTTTACTTTGTTTTGCTTGATTTTCATTGCGTTGTGTTCGTATCGGACTCAACTTTCATTCTAAAGGTTAAAATATCCATATTTGTCACCAGTTTTTCTTGATTCTTATTTATTCATAAGAGCTACAAAAATAAAGTAAAAACATATCAAATCGACAAAAATATTTGAGAACTTACAATTGTTTGAGTTGAATAATACTTGATTTGTGAGTGAACTAATCACTCATAAAATACCCCCAAACACGCATAGCAAAACATAAATCAAGTATTAAAGGCATAAACAACAAAGTATGAGTTTTGTATCGAATCAAAAACTGTGCAAGTATCTTTGAAGTCACAAAATGTTCTATGTTCAAAGAAAATGCAAACATTACGATTATCTAGATTTTCAACTTCAAGTATCAATTTAACTCCATTCAAGACTCATAATGTGTAAGTGTCTACAAAATCAATATCACTTAATAAAATAAACTTTCGATAGACTTGTTTGTTTCAATAGGCAATGAAAGATCTCTATATGGTGCAATTTGGAACTACTATATATCCATTTTTCATATCGCTCTCTATTAATATATGTTAGTATATCATCAAAGATCAAGAAGTCTTTCATTAAGCTTGTAATGTTGGCTTTGGCAAAGATAAAATAATTTTGCAAACATTTGAGGTTTAAATCACCCTTAAACACATTAATCTAGGACCTTTGTAGAGTTATTCTTTGGCACACTAAATAACACTCCCACACTTCTTTTCAACTAAATTTCTCTTCTATCAATACTCCACCAAACACTTATTGAATTTTTGTTTTCTGTTTGTTTTTTGAAACAAAGATAAAAAATAAGACAAAAGGATGAAAATCAAAAACCTTTCCCCCAAACTCAAAATCAACATTGTCTTCAATGTTGAAAAATAATATAGAGGGTAAGGATACAATATTTTCACCAAATTATTCCCTACCTTTTTTTCTCTCTTTTTGCTTCATAATAGCACCCTTTCTCCCAATATAAATATAACACAAAATAACTCTTTAAAACAATCTATATAATTAAGGATAAGGCTGGTGATTATTATTTTAGTTTGGCAAAAATGTGGTAGAAAAAGAAAGATACGAATAGACTCAAAATAGGTGTACTAGGATGATAATGTATCAAGGTTAGCTTGAAAGGCTCAAACAGTCTAAAGATGACCTAAATCATTTCTCCAATGACACCTAACATAGAATTTCATCTTAAGTTTCACTCAAATAGGTTCTAGAGTTCATGAGATATCAATGCCTATCTAATGCACATAAGTTTTCTTCAAAAGCTCAAGAAGTCAAGTGGTCATGATTATCGTACTCAAATGTATAGAATTAAGAATGAGGTTTAATAAATACGAGTCAAACACATGGATAATTTCAATGAATTACATTTCAAAAGACCTAAGAGAATATTTAGTAACTAAACTCATCATCAATAACATGTTATCTCATCTCAACAATACTCATAATTTATTCAAACAAGCAAAAAAAAAAAAAAAAAAAGCGAGAAAAAAAATTTCCTAAAAATATACAACTCATAGAAAAAAAATCATGGTAACCAACATACAAGTAAAGCTACACCCAATAAATAATTATCCAACAAATATTGTTACCCCAAACTTAACATTTGCAATGTTCTCAAAATTTGAATATTCAATATAAGCACAAGGTTGGTGAAGGTGGTGCTCCGGGCAAGGTGACTCTAACTTGGATAGTGTGGGACTCCTCTTTATAATTTGTATCTTAGGCTTATTCATGTATAAATTGGTGAAGCTCATCAAATAGTAGCTTCTGCCCATAGTATATGTCACATGACACATCAAATGGGTCATGATTTTGGATGTCCTTAAGCTTGGCTAGGTATAGAAGTATTCGATATGTATGCTCAACTTGACTCGGTACCGACACATGTGATTAATAGGCTTGAATGAGTGGTGCAAGCGGTGATGGACAATATTTTGGCTATATAGGATCGTCATAGATGTGATCTTTGATGAATGGTGACAACATGATGATTTGGATCTCAAAGAGTGAAGATTCACAAGTGTTGTCTTATGATTCTTCCTTATGGATCCACTCTTGATTCTCCTCCTCACTTGAGTCATCATCATCAAACAAACTCAAGATCCTCCTACTTGTGCTCGGCTCCTCATGGTGGCTTTCATCAATGTTTGTAACTTGTGCATGTATCATAGCCACCGTTCTTCTCATGGCTTCAAGGGAGTCATAGAGAGACTAAAATTGTGAATTACGAATGGTCTCTGTTCTCTCCCACTCTTCATGGCAAAGTCTTGTCTTCCTCCAAAAATTGTGCAGAAATATATTCAAGGTCGAGAGAAGGCTCCCCTTGATAATATGGAATATCATACCATAGCGCCAAAATGTTAGAATTATCTCCCAAACCAAGGTGGCTTAATAAGTAATTCCAACTCCGAAAGTCAAAGTCAGTCATAACTTCCAACTACCAATAGGTTTCATCAAAGGATAATTGGTAGATAGAGGTGATACTATTACCTTTTTTCCCCCATATTCTTGTTTCTGGCCAATTATTGTCGAGGAATTCTATTTGATACTCTTGGGATAAACTATGATTTGGGTATAGTGTGAGCAACTCCTTGTATCCCCACCATGCATAATAAAATAACTCTGAGTCTTGTTTAGCAAACCACAAGAGGACTTGTTGATCTAGCTTTTCCAAGTTTCTTGCAAAACAAATATTTAAAAATAAATTTTGAAAATTAAAATAAACGACTAAATTAAAATTAAGTAATTTACTCCCGATATCAATAACAATCTAAAATACCAAAAACTTGTTACAATTTAATATATATACATAGAATAACTACAAATGTACAGGTTGTATACAAGTAATAAAATGATAAGAGAGTTGTCATCCCATGAGAAATTGGGTATTAAATTGTTACTAATTATCAGAATTATCGTAATCTAACTTTATCTAGGCAACTAAATTAAATGAGTTTGTAATTAAATATTTACAAAGATAAAAATAAATACAAAAATAAAATATAGAAACTCTATGCAGAAATATGCTAAGGGATTAAATTCACCTAACTATCAACTATATTTTTTAATCACTAATTACATTCAAATAAATTATTCCTAGTTTATAAGTTAAGAACCCAAAAGTATTTCTACTCCCTCTTTCGAGTGCCGAGTGAAATCATTCCTAAATCATGATTTCAATATCTCTATTCCGAACCTAGAAATTAAGAATTCATTATATTTAATAGTTCTTTAATCATAACTTTAAAAGAATTATAGGTTCTCTCAAATTCTACAAAATCCTAGATTATATTATTCTATAGTTGTTTCTAAAATTCTCTTTCTCAAGTACCAAATTTTAGAAACCAAATCATTCAACTAGTTGCTAATTATTTGAGAAGTATTAAGCATGATATAGTATAAATAAATTTAAGAATAACATCAAAGAACATATTAGAAATCAAGACATAGAATCAAAGCTTAAGTTACATCAAACCCCAAATATATATGATTTAATTCAATATAAGAGAATCCAATAATAATCTCAACAAGAATTTCATATATCTAAACATATTCAATAATCAAGTATAATACAAAATTTAGATGAGACTATGATGAGAAAAAAGATAAGAAAAACTTTATTATAGAGGTAGAACTTTAACCCTTCAATTCTTCAAGCAACTCTCTCAAGGTTCCTCTCCAAATTTTAGCTCCAAAGTACTCCTCTCTCTTTCTTATATTTTCTCTCCAACTCTCTACCTATTAAATGGAGGCTTAAGGATGTATTTAAAGGGCTCCAAAATGACTAAAGTCGGCTAGAATGTCAACCATTCGATTAGATGTTATCAATAGTCCAGATTGGCTCTAAAAACTCACTAAAATGCGCTTGTAGATACTGTGTAGTACCTTGACACTCTCTTGCAAGCGCTGCGGTACTCTAGCTTCTAGAACTTGGTTTTCCAAGCAGCGCCATGATGCTACTATTACATAGCCGCGACGCTCTTTGTTTTAGAATTCAGCATAATAGTTTTCTTTTCTAGGGGGCGTTATTTCTTCGTTTTAGTTCTATTTTGCCTAATTTTCATTGCGTTGCATTCGTATCGAATTCAGTTTTTATTCCAAATAATTAAAATATCCATATTTGTCACTAATTTTTATCGATCCTCATTTATTCATAAGAACTACAAAAATAAAATAAAAACACATCAAATCGACAAAAATACATAAAAATTTACAATTATTTGAGTTGAATGACACTTAATATGTGAGTGAGTTAATCACTCATCAGTAGGACATACAATATGCCATAAATTTTAATTCCAAAGGAATAGAGATCACATAAATTATGCGTGCTCAATTGTATAATATTAACCAAATATGAGGAAGTAACTTGGACCCGGTTACTTTTTAGCCGAATTTGCAAAAGTTGCAGCTTGTAATTGTTTTAGTTTTTGTAATTGTTTAAGTTTTTCATGGGTAAAAGTGTAAGAAACCGTACTTTAATTCCAATGTTTTGCAATCATACACTTACCTATACTTATCGTTGAAAAAAAAGAATTTTGTGACACTGTGCATAGCTTGGATGACTAACTGTCATACTCCTAGTAAAGAAGCATATTCTATTTTCAATAAACTAAAATTTTACAATTTGTAGTTATCTTGTTAGTGCGTTTATATTGGTCATGTCAAATTTTTCTGTCTTACTTGTGAGTTAGTTAGAAGTCATAACCCAATTTTCTGAGCAGGCCTCTTTCTGGACAGTGATTTAGGCCCATTGCAGCTTGGTCCGATTGACTGACCTAACTTTTCAACAAGCAATTATGTGGCATGTATCCACTATCCCATTATCCTAAATTACCTGGATAATAGGCTGCATTCATGATTTGAGTTAACAAAGCTCTCATGTTAAAAAAAAAAAAAAGTAAAAAAAGAAAAAGAAAAAAGAGAGGATGCATTCAGATTCTATTAAAATTCAAAAATTTCACATTTACTTCTTTCTTATCAGTCACTCAAATAACTATGATGCTTTTATTTCCGAAAAAAAAAAGAGATTGCTTTAAAAAAAAATGGCCAGAAAAATAGATCATGCATATTGCTCAAAACAATTTGACGTATAGACTTGATTGGCACCTCTTAAATACCACATTTGTTTTTATTGAACAAGAGCAGGACTTAAAAGCCAATGCAGTTTTTTATTTTTTATTTTATTTTTTATTAAAAAAGCTGAGCCAATGCTTTCATAGGTAGGCACATATACCTAGAGGTTGACTTTTATTTTTATCTCTCACAAATGTCAAAAAACTAAAGCTATTCTCAAACTTAGGCTTAGGTAACTACAGTACTTCCTCTTCATGGGCCACCAATACCATTACAATATAGTCTTCATCATCGCATGCCCTTAATGGGTTTCTTTATCACTCTTCATCCAGATTGTCTGGTCCACCGTCCACGAGATATTCTAATCCTATATAGTTAATTATGACACTTCTGTGCTTTAAACGCAATATATATATATATATATATATATTTAGAAAAAAAAAAAAGGAGAAAGGGAAAGGGAAAGTGAAATTCAAATCTACTTCATTTTCACCAATATTTTCTCAATCAGCATTTTCTTTCCTTCAAATCCCACATTGTGAAAGTAATATATTCAGGAAACTTTGCTACAATATTTAAAATATGTACTACTCTATTTTGTCATGTTCCTTCCAATTTTTCTAAGATAATGATAGTTATTAACTAAAGTACGACACAATCAAATTGATGGAGTTCGCAAAGTCTCTTTTAGTACCATACAAACTATAGTCGAATTCTGCCTATATTCGCCTATACCAATATTAGTGATGTGAGAAAGATGACCTAAAAATAAAAAACAAGAAAAAGCAATATGCATGATATAGTTAATTGAGAAGAGAAAAAGATGGACAAGACATGGCAATAAGAAGCTAAACTCGACATGTAATTGTCAACTGTTTTCTTTCCCTTTACAAAGCGCCATGTATATTGGAAGAGAAAAAGCATTATATGCATTCCATGATTCACGTTATCAATCTTTGTGAAAAGCATAACTTGATCAAGTTCATTATGAATTTGGACAAGCAAACTCTGATTAATATCTTTTGTCGAACCATTCCCATCCGATGAAAATGAACATGGAATAGTACAACTTATATGGATAAAACAATTGACGTGGATAGATGGAAGAACTAACACAAAAGGTCATCACATCGACAAGTGGGAGAGAGGTATGCATAATTTCATTTTGGGTGGACGGGATGAGCCCCATTCCTTTTGTGGAATTTCATTGTTACGTGGGGGTTCCACATTGTTGCGTGACATTACTAGCATCATGAATGTAATAGAAGAGCTATAGTTTATAAGACTGATATCATTAATCAGATCGATGTCAGTTTACGTGAGTCACCACATTGTTTATTGATGAAAGATAGACAGTTTCATTAGTCGTTCACTGTCCTTTGCCGTATAAGTTTTTAGTCGTTTAATATTATATAGAATGGTAAGAGCTACAGTTATACGGTTATTGTTTATAGAAGCAATATAAGTTTGACATAAATATGTTATTGACTATTTGGCTGCCCAACTTGCCTGTTCCACTTCCAGAATCCTCGCGTCCAATAAGAACAGCATCAAGTCACGCACGTACTTTTCTCCCAATTCTTATATATTTGTTGTAAGCTAGCATGCATTATACTCATAAGTTTACATGACAGTTAGTATCAAATTATCAATTAATTCCCCTTAATTGTTTTCTCGACTTGAAAATTTACTCTTTGCCTATAGATTATCAAGCTAATTTATTCGCATTAATCATGATCATGACATAAATATGTAATATGCATGTTAGTAAAGCGAAATTGGGATGAATTGAAAATTAGCACTAAATTCTTCTGGATATTGGTTTCATTTATCATATTCATGGGATAATGCAAGCATGTATATAGATTATGTATATCATAATTAAGCAGCACATTATCTGTTACTTTGCATATATATAACAATTAACTTTTATTTTTAGGCGTAGAACTTTTCTTAAAAAATATTTACGGATCACATTATTATATTAAAGAGGCGTAAACAATCAGCCAAGTGGACTTTTCAGGCTCAATAATTCTTTCTATTCTTATCTTCTCCTACCGTATTAATTTAACTTTGAATCTAAGTCAATCTTACTAATCTTGCTAAAAGTAATCATATCTAATCAAGAAATAGAAGCAAGTAGAATCCCATTTCACTGAGTATGTTGTCAAATTATATTGTTGGAATTATTAAATGCATCGGAATAATCCTTAAAACTACTACATGCATACACACCCACACCATTTACGCACACATTCCTTGCATGCTTATTATTATTTTTACCTTCCTTTTTTATTATTTATCACTCATGTTATCTGATAAAATTTTTACTATGTACTTCCAAACAAAATAAAACAAAAATCCTATTTTCGCAATATTTTTTTCCCAAAATTAAGTCTACACACATGAAATACATACATATATATATATATATGTATATAGACACGTAGAAAAATCGAAATTTGATACCACCGTGATTACTAGATATAACATTTCAACTATGATCAAGATGAAGACAATAAATTAGAAAAGGAGACACTGATATTCTCTAATAATTATGTAGCTAGATTCGTAGTATCTACACAAGATATTCAGCAATATTAATGTTGTAACCATGCTAATTATTAATTGTACGATTAATTTTGAAAAACATGGAAGAACTGAGTACATAATTTAGGCCATACATTATTAATATATATATATATATATATATATATTATGTAAGGAGATTTGACAAGTTTATACGTATCTTGTATGATCAATTAATATATACATATGTATGATATATTTATATCTACCGTGTATATATATATATATATATAATTTGGTGTGGATCACACTAATTAAAAACAAATCATGGTAGTCTAAGATGTTTCCGAATCTAAGATACCATTGGTCTGGTTCATGCACCAGGACAATGGACCGGAAAAGCTTAATGATTTCATGACCAACAAAGTAAAAAGGATCGATATCATATCAATGGTGGAGGAATAGCCAAACCAGAAAGCCTCTTTTTACCAATACAAAGACTTTGAAATTTCATGATTAATTAGGTGGAAAAGTAGTATTAACTTGTTAGTTAAAAATCCCTTCCAAAGGGAGAAAAAAATAAAAGAAACATGATGTAGTTAGGAATAACGTGAAGTAGTACTCTTCATTTTTTGTGTTGTTTTTGCGTGATTTTCTCAAACACAACAACTACAATATATAGAGTGAGATAATATTCCACCATATATATATATGGATATATATTGATGGAAACTTTACTTTTATTTTGAAAGACAACATTAGGAAAAGGAGTAACTAAGGAATACCACTCGATCAACAAGTCTTCTTGAGAAAAAAAAAACTCAATTTCCTCACATTGTGCAATGTGAAAGATGCCTTAGACTTTGGGACCAAATATTCAACCAAACTCACATTCTAGCTTTCCAGATACACATAAATGTCTATATTATGTCATTATATACAATCCATAAACCATACCATGTATACTTCCAAGCACAGTCTACTCTTTCTATAATAGTCTTAACTTCTTTTGTCTTGCAAACTTTTGACTAAGGAAATCGACCAATGTTTTGTTATATATATCATTCTTTTCCTGTTTAAAAAGAACACGTTTTTTCGTACCTAATTCTTCGAACTTTATCAAACACAATATCCTATTGAACATTTTCTAGAATATTTGGACCTCTTTTCGTTTGAGTGCATGCACATAGGCTATATATAGAGGTTAAGTAAAAAAAATTAAAAAAACTCAGAAAGAAAAAGAGAAATTAATTATATCTCGATAGATCCCATTAATTGGTTTGTTTTATTTCTTTTAGTTTTTGAAGTTATAGAAGTATAGCCAGCTAGTTACTTTTTTCAAAGATGGAAAAGACGATTATCTCTATGGCACTATATATAAAGCTTAATTGGATGCTAGAGTTAGGTGAGTCTTGGCAGTTGGTCGTTTATTCTGGTCAGTCAATCAGTTTGGGAATCTCCAAAATAATTATTATACATGTACGTTGTGTTGTCCATTTCCTACGATAAATGAAAAAAAAAAATGTTAATGTAAGAGAGGAATAAAAGGAGAAGGACGACATGATTTGCATCCCAATACCCATACAGTTTTTCATATTTATGCTATATGTGGTGAGTTGGCCTTTCGTGAAAGTAAAAAAGGTTGAAAAAGGGAGCACGATCGTAATTGATCATTAGTCTTCATATACCTAAATTCAGATTTGCTTATTCTTACCTGCCAAGATATATGTACTTATATATATAGGAGCTATATATATTTAGAATTATTAGATGTACATTTATATATATGTGAACTACATACACTAGCATATATGTGCATGCTGACCTAATGTTACAACTATATAATATATATACAGAAGACTTATATTAACTTAGTTTAATTTGATTTGAGTTTAATTAGCTCTATGTGGTATAGGAAATAAATGCATCTTCCAGCAAAGGGATTATAATATTGTTAAGTGTACAAATGCATAGTTGATATTTAGGCCTAGTTAAACTATGTGATTTTGATAAACAATATGTGCAGTACTCAAAGCTATGAACATTGGATTAATAGATCATAATTAGGAGGTAGGTAGAAATGTTCTTTTTCCACATTCCACACTAATATATATCATGCAAAGGTTTAATTTAGATTTCATAATTAAGATCGAACATATATCCCTATCATGACTTAACAAAAAGCTGAAAAGAAAAAAAAAAA
>JXTB01000038.1:788249-816046 GCA_002914805.1 Parasponia andersonii
CAAAAATGACAACAAAAACGAAATCTAACGGTCGAATCGAAAACTAAAATTCAAAACTCAAAATACCCCAAAATGACAACTTTCAAATCGGGCAAAACGGGATCGTGATATATATACCTGGAGAAAGCCCACGACGAGAGGATTCGAATGCCACTGATTTCGCTACTTTTCTTCGCCGGAATCACCGCCGGTGAGCGACGGAGCAGCTGCTGAGCTTCGTATTTTTCCGGCGATACGAACGATGAATGGCTATGTTGCTCCGGTAGCGACCTTGTCTCGGCGGCGAGCTTCTGCGGCGGGTGGTGGTAAGCTTCTCAGTGTCCGGCAGCTGTTGTTCCCTTTCGACCGTGTGTGAGAGAAAGACGAGAGGCAGAGAGTGAGAGAGCGAAAAAGTGAGAGGGGTCGGACGAGAGAGAAGAAGAAGAAGAGAAGAAAAAAATTTTTTTTTTTTAAAAGATGGTCAAATAACCATTTTACCCCTAAAAAAATTCGGTTTTTACACAGCAAGTATTAGCTAAAATACAGTAATCTAGATTTTGATATATTGAAACCCTCGTAAACATAAATTTATGAGAATAAATACGTTTGCACAAATGAAATTTCGTGAAAACGATTAAACAGTTAAAAAAGAAAGAAAGGAAAAAATGCTAAGGAAATCATGCTAGAGAAAGAAATGGCTAGGGTTGAAATCAAGAGATAAAAATTGTAAAGACAAGAAGGTGATATATTTTTTTTTCTAAATTTTTTTTTCTTTTTAAGAAAGTGCAAAATTGTAGAGACCAGGAAGATGATATTTTTTATTTTTTTGAGAAAAAGCAGATTTTTGAAGACGCATAATTAAATAGTCGAGGCTGCATTTTTTTCCGGTTACATATTCAAAGAGTAATAGTACCAACAAGGAAGGCAAGGACACATAATTTATAAATGGCCAAGCTAATTCAAATTTCTTAGTAAAAAGGATTAATATTTAGTTCCTGATGGATATTTATAATATTGGACTAGTTATTGAGTATGATGGATATTTATAATCATGGACTAGTTATTGAGTATTGACTAAAATTTTCAAAATGGACTGTACTATTCCTAATTAATAAAAGTAGATCTGTATATATCATATCTGTATTTCCTTGAAGGGACTTGATGCCTTCAAATTTTGACAAACACATATTACATTTAATTAATATAGTATAGGAAAAAATATAATTTGTATTGGTAAACATAAACGAGATTGGTCTCTTTTATATAAATATATATATATATATATATATATATATATATATATATACACAATATACGTATATGTGTGTATAAGGAGTGGATTACCCGTAATAAAAGACTGAAAGCTTAGAATAAGTTATGAGCTTGTGATCCTCAAGGATGAGGCCAATCACATGGTTAGCAGTACTCAAGCTTAACCTAAAAGTGCTTTATTAATTAGAATTTTCCAATAATATGAGATATGTGCATATATTCAATGAATTGGTTAAAGCTATATAGCGTTAAGGAATTTTGAGTATTTAATTATTTGATAGTGAGATGTTGGTTCCTGTGGCAATTAATAATATGTAGCATCACCAAATTGGCACATGGATTCCACGATGACAACATCGAAAATATCTCCGCAAAGTTACAAGTATGATTAATGCTGAAATGATAAGCAGAATGAGTGATTTTAAATGGCTTCCCAATTTATTTTTATGGTCAGAGGTGCCAATTAGCTTCTTTTCTATATACTACAAGTGCTATGTATTATGATTTAATTTTACTTGAAGAGAAAAAAAATATATATATGCATTTACCTTGGACTTTGTCTCATATAAATACCGAAGTTGATATTCAAAATTTCGGTCGGAACAATAATAGAAAATTTGAACTCCAATGCGAAGTTGAGTAAAAAACATCAGTATATATATAGATAACAAACTAGATACAAGTCTCTTTTCGTTTCTTTTCTTTTCTTTTTTTTTTTTTTGGGTTAAAAAAAGGCTCCTCAACGATGCGCGCAAAGAAAATGGATTAGAGGGTTTTCCTTATAACGCAAAAGATTTTTTAGGAATACAGAAGGATGGAATATATATACCTACATATATATATATATATATATTATAGAAGCACGAATCACTCAAACGATTAATTATATAAAGCCTTGTCCAATCACCAATGTACCATTGATTCCCTTTTCATAAAATAAAACATTAATAACAACATTAATTCCGAAGTATAGGGAAATAAGGGGAAAGAAAAAAGAAAGGAAATTCCACTGAAAAAAATAGAAAATAAAAGAAAGGAAATTAAAGAAGGTGAGAGAAGGCTTTGCAGTGGTAGTGGTAGGGAATAAGAACTATTCTACTATGCATTGGTATGCATTGGTGCTTACATATATATATGTACATGCATACATGTAATGTATAAATATATCTATACACAAATTTATGTACATCTATATATATGAAGCACGCTTGAATGATTTGCCTGATCATACAAGAGGTAATGATCTCTAATCAGCGCCTGTGGGATCAATTAATGCCCGTAGTATAGCAAATTCCTCTAAATTCGTACTTTTGATCTCAAGTGGCGTCAAGAAACTTTTCAAAATTAAGCTGCCTCTAGTACCTAAATTGCTTGCTACGGTACGTTAGGATGCTATGCGCAACACCGTCAAAATTATTTAATTTTTCTTCAGATTAATGCGTATTGATATACTAATTGTTTTCCCTAATTATTAATGGTCATTTTCACATTTAATAAAATAAAACAAATTATAATAAAATCTATATGTATACCAAACAATAAAACAAATTATAATGGAATCTAACAAACAATGATGCTAGAGAATATAAAAGAAAGGACAAAAATGCATTCTCTTTCCCGCACATAGTGAAAGAATTGCAGACGTACCTTAAGACTGGCAGAACTCTTCTTCTATTCTTAATAAATACCATTCAAAATATTGTTCACATTAATAATACAAAGCACAAGTTTGTGAACTAATAAGTGATCTTGATCACCACTTGCCATGAAAATTGCTAAATTTAAATTAGCTAACTGCAAGTGACAACTCAAAACATAAAATATGGTATAATTCATAATAATAATTGTTGGCCGAAAATTTATATATTTTTCTTGGATCAAATTAAATCTAGTGAAAATCTGACCAAATATATGTTAAGAGGATATCCCAAAAGCCAACCTACCGCATCTTGGTAAGATATTGAAAACAAGTATATATATATGGCAGATATATATATTTATATATATAATCAAATATTTGAATATATATTACCAGATATGTATATTCTAAATATATTCTGTGGGCGGCGATTGAGACTGTAAAGTGTAAAGAAAGAGTAATGTCATTCAAAGATATATATACCTTACAAAACTATAATATCTAACTAGCTATGTATTTACATAATACATGCATAAGTTGGTATGATCCAATATTGGATCGATATGATAACACATTGGAGAATGTTGCATGCATGTGCTGCGATATGTGTTTCATCTATAATCTCACAGCACTAGTCTCAGCAATATATACATCTCTTTAAATTTGAACTAAAGACATTTTACAATTAATTTGACTTGAGTAGACAGCTGTCATCGGTCTTAAAAACAATAGGTTGTCGGACCAAACAAAGGGATGAGTGAGGTTTGCTAGCTAATTACTAGATAGGGGGCCACTGTTTGCACTCTCATATTGCACATGGCTCTAATTGGTAGCAAGTACTCACATTATTAACTTTTTATGCTTTGTATCCAACACATATCATATCCATAACTTTTCATCGATGGAATTTACAACCCTATTCTACCTACGATATCCATCATTTTGAAAGTTGCACACCATGCAAATTTTTCAGTAAATAAAATCGAAACTATGATCAGATAAGACAATATTCAGACTATAAACCAAAAGCATCCCAATTATTATTCAATTCACAATTAGTCAAATATCATTACAAAAAAATCAACATTTAGTGACAAGCTTTTTAATTGCAACAAATGTTTTTATGATTAAAGGTGACATTTAGTAATCTTTTGTGACTAAAAGTTAAAATTTAGTCATAAGTTGTCACTAATGTACTTTTAGTCATAATTTTTTGTTTATAGTATTGGAGAAAAAAATCTTTTATTTAATTATGAAATTTGTTATGACTAAAAGTATATTTAGTCACAATACATTGTTGTTTTTGTGACTAAAAATTTTTAATCAAAACTTTTGTCACAACATCAAGATTATAATATTCTTGTAGTCTTGAATTTTTTATTTTTAGTCACACCTTTTACGACAAAAGTAAAGTTTTTTGTGGTACGTATATTTTAATATGAACGAACTTAGAAAATATTAGACGAAGCATGAAAATCTTACTGAGACCTCCCAACTAAATTAGAATTTAGAAAATATTAGAACGAAGCATGAAAATCTTACAGCTGAGACTTCCCAGCTAAATTAGAACTTAGAAAATATTAGAAGAAGCATGAAAATCTTACCGAGACCTCCCAACTAAATTAGCTATTCTATAGCAAAACAATCCGAAGCCCTTGTAAGTCCTCATATATAAATGCCTGGCAACTTTGAAAAGAGGAATGATATTAAATTATCATCATGCACATAATTATCAAGTTGAAAATACTCTCAATTATTTGCATAAATGCTTGTATATCTGCAACTATTGCAATTTTTTTTTAAATGTATTAAAAGAACTAATTAGTAATAAGTATGTTAGTGGATATTTATTGCTATACGTACCTATTTTTGATAAATGAAGAATATTCAACCAAGAGGTGTCAGTAGACTTTACTAACTGAATATTTCTTTTTCGCCTCTTTATACAGTACTGGTGGGCAAAATAGTGCGGCAGGAAGTTGGGCGTTAATGATGCTCAGTTGATGAGCATATTGTCACCAATACTATACAAAGAACATAACCTTTTAGCGAAGGACACATGGATTCATCGCTTCAAAGAATGTGAGATCATTTAATAAATTGTATTAGACAGCAATGTCAAAAGAAGAAAAAGAAATAAACAAAGCATATACTAAATCTCTCTGACAATATCTATTCCCATGAACAACTACAAGTCAGAAATATAAACATATAAATTAGCACGCAGTGTTATTATGGAGTCATCCATGACAATTAATTCATTGACACTGGAGGGACATAGCCGATTGAGTGATTAATTAATTTATGACATTATAAAAGGGTATATGAAGGGGCCATATCCCCATTTGTTGATCGGTTATTGGTCAAAAATAGAAAGAGAGTTTTATTTGTTTAAGGCAGATATGATCTTCACTTAAGAGATTTGCTAACAAAAGATGACAACAAAAACAGATGTATATTATCGTGCTGTTTTATATCGTGACACACCCAATTCTCACTTGCCATGCACTCGAACTAAGATATTTCTAATATAGAACTTTTAAAATTAATACCTTTGTGGACTTTTCCTTTCAATTTTATTTTTTCTTTTTGGATAAACATTAAAGGGTACTTTTCAACCTAAATAATTAAATTGCAACTTTTTTTTCCTTTACTTTCAGACCCTTTAATCTTTGACGGTTTTGATCGCACGAAACTTATTAAGTATAAAGTAATGGGGTCAGTCTAGGATTTTTATCAGCGGGTCTCACCGCCGGGTAATAATCATATCCTACCATTTTTTGTCCACTTTAATATCCAAAGTGAATATGATTTTATACAAGAAATACAAAATATCTCAAACAATTATAACTTAATTTTTTTTTCCTGATAAAACATGAACATATGTTTAGTGAAGCCAGAAGGAATAAATATTATTATAGGTAATTCTACTCAGGAGGAGCCATCAATTAATATTCTCTAGTCTACAGTTTTGATATCTCCAATATTTAAAAAAGGTCAATTAGGAAGAGAGGGTGATATGTATATACATGTATATATATACATCCATCACCTTCATCGTTCTTTGTCTTGGGTTGGCCCTCGACAATGGCTCCAATATGTTTGATTAAGGACCGCAACCAAAAACCAAACAGGATATAGTCACTACAATCCAAAATGGCACACTCCATTATCCTTCCATTCCCATAAGGTGCATTAATGCCATCATCTTTCATAGTGAATGCAACAAATTATACGGAATTAAATTCCATTTCTTTTTGCATATAGATCACTTACTGGGGGACCTCCAACCCAGATGCTATAGCTATTGCCATTTTTATCTTATGCAACGCATCAAATCATGTGTGTGTCTGTGTTTGTTTAGATATATGTCATTACATATAAATACACAGAATAATTTTTTTAATTGTTTTTCTTCTCGAAATAGAATGTACGTATATATTACTCTTGATGAAATATATTTACTTGAAATTTCATCATTTATATAGTATTGATAGTATGTATTAACGTAAGCCATATAAATTGATAATTTGTCAAATAGCAAGTTTCTGCTTGTGCGACTTTGTGGCACAATTCTGAACAAAATATCTTCTAATTAATTAAGTAGTAAATATCCATTTGAGAAAAAGTACCTAATATATACTCTGAGTACAAATTTTGTTCAATAACTGATACGAGAACTTAATGGTACCTATACAATTCCTCGAGTACAGACTAAGTTCTCCTACTCTAGCATTTATTGCCTAGAATGTTTGTCTACTAATTATTGATTTTTGTAGATATAGAATGTAATAGTTTGAGCACACAAAGTTTACTTATCGAATTCGAGTCGCTAACTGATATGATACGTGAATAGAAACTCTACAAATTACTTGAGCACACAAAGTCTATCAAGTGGATTTGGTGCCTGTAATATTATTAGACAAGTAAACAATGACGATTGACATGATTGGAACAAAACAATCACTTTACATGGTAGAATAAAGAAAAGCCTAAAATTAATTTAGTCTAATTAGTCAAATGATGGGCTACTAATTAATTAAACCATATAAAGTTTATACAAATTAGGTAATGGGGTTGGAATGTGATAGTCACATAGGGGGGCCATATATGGATGTTGATAAAGAACAGCCCGCTTTATAGTCAAGACTCATGTCATGTGTCCATGACCATATGAGAGAGAGCATGTGTGGCGTGGTATATAGTGTATGTGTGTAGGAGGGTGAGCGTGTGGGGCAAGTGATGTGACCAAGATTTCGTGGTTGAAAGACAATAGAAAACGGCCACGTGGGTGGAGTGACCTGCCCCAGTGAAAGCCCCGAAGAGGGACTAACGCGGAGAGTTAGTGATTTAAAATTAAAATTCACCGATTAGGGTACCTCACCTTCACTATCTGATAATAATTTCAACATCCTTTTCTTTTCTAGGTCACTCTCTCTCTTTTTTGTTTCTTAGTCTCATTGGTCCCTAATTCTTGGACCCTTTCCTTCCTCTATCTTTATTCTCATTTCGAAAGGAAAGACCTTAACAACAAATTTTAGTCCGATAGTAACAACATTTAACTTCTATTGTTCTATTGTTGAGGTTTAAGTTTTGAACCCTCTCATCATTTAGTGAAAAAAATAAACAAATAAATAACATTAGTAATAAATAATTATTTGCCTATGTCACACAACCCATATACATAAATTTAAGGGGCTTATATATATATGTCAATCCCCAAGTGCCCTTTCCACAAATCCACCACGTGGTCTTCTCTCAGATGTCTGAGGTGGACCTTCTTTCAAATAAACACTTCGTTTTCACCTTCTCAACTCCCAACTCTATTTATACCCCAAATTTTCTCCCTTTTCTCTCCAAAACTCACTCACTCTCTCTCTCTCTCTCCTTTGAGGACTAAAAACAAAGAAGCTTCTTCTTTCTTATAAAAACACTCACAAGTGCTGAAACACTCCTCGCAGCCATGGTTACACCTTCGTTGGCTCCCAACTCAAGTAGTTGGGTTGGAGTCCGAATAGCTCAGAGTACTACTCATTCTTCCTCTTCGGGCCTAATGGAGTTGGGCTTCTCCTACAAAAAGAAGCCCAATAACAGATTCAACACCACTCGCTCTGCCTTGCACTCCCCTTCTGTTCTTCATTTCCCAAAACAACCCTACCCTCAACCGGTAATTACGAAAAACGACAAGCCCGGTACTAGTACTACTGACCAACACCAACCTTCTCACTGGAACTTACTACAAAGAGCCGCCGCCATGGCACTCGACATGGCCGAGGGCGCGTTAGTCGCAAGCGAGCGCCAACACCCGCTCCCAAAGACCGCCGACCCACGCGTCCAAATCTCCGGAAACTTCGCTCCGGTACCGGAACAGCCGGTCCGGCACTCTCTCCCGGTCACCGGAACAATACCCGATTGCATTAACGGGGTCTACCTGAGAAACGGCGCCAACCCACTCTTCGAACCGGTCGCCGGTCACCACTTCTTCGACGGCGACGGCATGGTCCACGCAGTCAGCATCAATGGCGGCTCCGCCTCCGCCAGTTACGCTTGCCGTTTCACTGAGACCCAAAGGCTAGTCCAAGAGCGGGACTTGGGCCGCTCCGTGTTCCCCAAAGCTATCGGCGAACTCCATGGCCACTCGGGCATAGCTCGCCTCCTCCTCTTCTACGCGCGCGGGCTCTTCGGCCTCGTCGACAACAGCCACGGCGCCGGCGTCGCTAACGCCGGCCTCGTCTACTTCAACGACCGGCTACTCGCCATGTCGGAGGACGACCTCCCGTACCAGGTACGGATCACCGCCGCCGGCGACCTCGAAACCGTCGGACGGCACGACTTCGACGACCAGCTCCGCTCCACTATGATTGCCCACCCGAAGGTAGACCCGGTCACCGGCGAGCTCTTCGCCCTGAGCTACGACGTCGTCCAGAAACCGTACCTGAAGTACTTCAAATTCTCGCCCAATGGGGTGAAATCCCCGGACGTGGAGATCCCACTCCCGGTTCCGACCATGATCCACGACTTCGCCATTACCGAAAACTTCGTCGTGATCCCCGATCAGCAGGTGGTGTTCAAGCTCGGAGAAATGGTGAGGGGTGGGTCCCCCGTTGTGTACGACGAGAAGAAGAAATCCCGTTTCGGGATTCTGCCCAAAACCGACGGCGACGCCTCCGACATAATCTGGGTCGAGACGCCGGAGACGTTTTGCTTCCACTTCTGGAACGCTTGGGAGGAGCCGGAGACCGACGAGGTCGTCGTCATCGGGTCGTGCATGACGCCAGCCGACTCCATTTTCAACGAGTGCGACGAGAGCCTGAAGAGCGTCCTCTGCGAAATACGGATCAACCTCAGGACGCGTACCTCCACGCGCCGCCCCGTGATCTCCGGCGAGTCGGAGCAGGTGAACCTGGAGGCCGGGATGGTGAACCGTAACCAGCTCGGGAGGAAAACCAGGTTTGCGTACCTCGCCATTGCCGAGCCTTGGCCCAAGGTCTCCGGCTTCGCGAAGGTGGATCTCGAGACCGGAGAAGTGACCAAACACTTCTACGGCGGCCGAAGATACGGCGGCGAACCCTTTTTCCTGCCGAGTGTCCCGAGCTCGAGTGGCGAGGAAGACGACGGTTATATATTGGCTTTTGTTCATGACGAGAGGACCGGGAAATCAGAGCTCCAGATTGTGAACGCCATGAATCTGGATTTGGAAGCTTCGGTCAAGCTCCCGTCGAGAGTTCCGTACGGTTTCCATGGCACTTTTGTGGAGGCAAAGGACTTGGCTCACCAGGCCTAGTAGTTAGGTGGAGGTGAAGGTGGAGGAAGATGAAGATGAAGTGTTTGATCTTTGACGACCATAATCATCCATATAGGTTTTTCCTTTTTTTCTTTTGGGTAAAAAAAGTGGGAAAGATAGTAAAGGAGAATATTTACCAGAGGGATTTGGTAGAGAGAAAAGGTCCCCGGATTCTCCTAGAAAATTTTAAACCCTAACAACCCTTTTGTTTGTGTTAGGTTTATATATGTTAATTAGGGTAATTAGTTCATAAAAACATGTACAAGGGTTTTGGAGAGACCAGCTTGTAGCTGTTGGACAGTAGATCGAGTTTAAGCTCAGCTGGTTTGTGTTTATTCCATCTCAGTGTTGATTACTATTTTTTTTTTCTTCTTATATATATATATATATGGAGCTTCTTCTTTTACTGCTACTGTAAATCTAATGATCACATCACATATACATTTGAATGGCTTTTGTTTCGTAGTTCTTAAATGTGGAGCTATCACGAATGTATGTTCTCGTTCAAATATTTGGTCCTACAAATAGTTCCTCTGGTAAATTGTGCCTAAAATCAGGTTGACCATTGAAAGTATTTGGGATCATTCAAGAGTTGTGTTTTAATATAATACAAGAACTTTTTTTTTTTTTTTTGAATTCACAAGAACTGTTAATAAGTTGAACTATAGAGTCATAATCCATTTTAGCATGAGTTTGAGACAGAGGTCACGAGTTTTATAATTGCAATAAAAATCATATGTCATCGTCACATATTAATTGGGGCCGAATAATGTCAAGTCTTGTGATCGATAAGATGATCAAAGCACCACGTTCGCTTTCAACTCATTTAACGCACACTAATTTAAAATATAGAATTTTTTATAACTGATTAGTTCTTTGTGAGTAGGACATGAATTTCAGAGCTTTTACACTAAAAACATAAATTGATATTTATAATTCTTCTTTTGGCATTTGAAATTTGCAATTCTTGAGTTAATTCTTTATATCACTACTTTTTCATAAACCGTGGGGTAAATTGTGAAAGAAATATTATAAGATTTATGTATATTCTAAAGTTTTATTTTGTAAAATAATACTCTGAAAATTAATACACTTTATAATTTCTGATAAAATATAATAAAATAATAAAAAAGAATAACGAAGACTAATGAAGTTTTAATAGAAAATATTATTATTATTATTTTATTAAAATTGGTCAAAAAGTCAATTTAAGTATTATTTTTTTGAAATTCTTAATAATATTATTTTGCATAGTTTAAAAAATTATGTTTAAATTACAGAATATTCAAATTTCAGAATAATTTTTTTTAATTCACCTTAAATCATATTCATCAATTTACACGATTTTTCACTATTGTCGGTATAATAATAACTTAGTATTTAGTCATATCCTCAAAGAAAGAAAAAAAGGTTAGAATTGATAACATCATTAGTATCAAGTAACTTGTTTAAAGTTCTTTGGTTAGAGTGAAATTAGTGTTTGAAATTAATGTACTCTATGTCGCATTTTCATCCTAGTTTTTATAAATCATTTTTTAAGCGTATAAATCATTTATTTACTATAATCCCCTATCATTCTTTTGCAAAACTATTAATTATAATACTAATGACTACCATGCGCATTCAAACAAGAGTATTAATTTTATCCTCAAAAAAAGATTTATTTTATGTGATAAAGTTTCAAAAAAATTGAAAAGTCTCGGAATTTTTCCGGAGAATACCAATTTTAAAACTTTATTTAGAAAAAAAAATACTATTTTTACTGCTTAAGGTATTACTTAGATTACCTCTTCAAAACATTCAAGTTGCCTAGTTATTTGATATAACCGATCCAAAAGATTTACCAGAAAAAAAGTTTCCTAGTTATTTGAGATAATCAATCCGAGATTTGCCAAATACATCATCTAGGATTTTTTTAATTATTAGCACTCTAAACCTATATTTCTTTGTGTAAGGAAAAAAGCCAATACTAGACGTGTCTCATCTCAACTATTCATTCGGATGGTACCACATAATAAGACCAAAATAGTGATCTCACCTAATAACATAAAAAGCGAATGAAAAATATAGTGTTTTCTGTTTACTAATTGCTGGGAAGCATACTATATGACTAGATCTTTTTTGTGTTCAAGTTTATTAAAACTATAGAACCGGTGCCCTAATAGTAGTATTATTATTTTGAAAGTTGAAGATAGTGTGAAAGAGTTTAAATGTGAGAATACTTATTTACTAATTTAGTGTCTCACTCTTTGTCTTAAGGTGCTGTTTTCGTTTCGTTTGTTTTTCAAATAAGATTTAGGTGATTCCCATTAATAACAATATATTCGTAAGATTTTAGAAAATATTTTTGAACGGAGTTAGAACTCTTATAATTATGCTTAGGAACAATAGCTAGCCGGTCTTTTTTTATTATTATTATAAAAAAATGAAAAATATATTAAATATATAATATATATATATATATATAAGACTACGGTACGTGAATAAACATATCTTTAATTCTGCTTAGAGTAAAAAAAAAAAAATCACATCAAGAAAAGTCCTGGCCCTGATGCTTCTTTTTATCTTCTGTTTGAGAGGACCTTATTCTGTTGTTATAAATGAACGACAAGAGATTTGACAGAACAAGTGGACCACTTTAGATACAATTAATAGTAGAAAAACTAAGTGCAATTAATACTGTTTGTAAGATGAATAAATGCACGGTTTCCACTAACACTAACAATACGTTTCAAGATGTTGAACAACATATCTATTAATATGCATATAGCTAGCTAGCTTAGACATCCATAATTTTCTTTTACTAATTTCCCCATTAACGGAGTAAAATGATGACAAGTGTGGTAATTAGTAGGCTAGTAGCCATTTCGTTCTGTCTTTCAAAAAAGTTATATGTGTATATGATATCATTGACTTATTTTGTTTTAGACTTCTATCACGTGTAAAATAATAAAAGCTATTTGAAGAGTTTACAAGAACGATAAGAACTCAGTGGAGATTTTTCTTCTTTTTCCAGAAAATGTGCATCAGTACGAACACCACTACCAACTTTTCTTTCAGAAATTTGCTTGAAATTTTCTCTCTTATTAAAAAAAAAAAAAAAAAGGGAAGAAAAAGTTTAATAACTGAGTCCAAATTAAGGGAACTCAGTCCGAGTTGGGACAGTGAATTGAAGCGGAAACTGAAATGAGTGAATTGATAAAGCAATCAATCAGCACAAAAATCAAAATACCCAACAACGGTCGGTCACAAAACTTTAATATGAAACTGTTCCCCCAACCATTGCCACGCGGTCAAAGCCGATAACAGCGCCCGCTGCGCTTGAGAGTTGGGGCCCACCAACCCCCGGGCCCTCTTTCGATTTTTTTTTTTTGGTTTTCTTTTTAAGCCTAATTTAATGTAAATTACGTGAATATATCCTGCTGGTATTTATTCGAATTCATATTTGTATGATTCATAATTTGGGCTAGCGTCCATGTATGTTTTGACACGAACGAAGGACTCATCACTCCTCTTAAGTTAGCTAGAGTGGCTATTAGATGAAGACCCATGTGATTCATGTCTCAATTAAGGCCTTAGTATCACGCTTTACAATTTATACAAATTGTCAGCTTCCATTGAGAACCAAGGTATCATGATTTGATGATGCTATAACAGATAAGATTAAGGCCGTATTCAATAATAATTTATTGCTGAAAATGAAATGAATGATAAAAGTTTTAACAAGTTTTTTGTTTTTTAGGGAAAAATGTCTTAAGTTGTTGTTGAGAAGACTTTATTTTACTAATGTTATGTTGCCAAGATTTCCAAAACTTTGCATTTCTTTTGTTTGTTAATTATCTGTCGTATAACTACTCTATAAAATATGTATGTTTTGTTATTATCGGTCTTTGTTTTGACTTTTAAGTTAAAAATTTATCAAGTGATAATTATTTTCCGTAATTTACACCAATTAGGTCTAGCAAAGATTCCGTTTTCCTGTTTACGTACCAAATGGTTGCAATAATTAATGCTATTTTATTGGACGCGTAGAAAATCTACCGCATAGACAATCGTATAAAAAAAGTGCGAAGCAATAGTCAATTGGGCATAATAATTGGATGTGTACGTACTGTTGAGCACATGAAAATTATGAAAACTACTTCATCAGAGCCCATTTTCCCAATTTCCTCTAGTGAAGTGACAATTTAAGAGAAAACAAAAAATTAATGCGTATAATTTTTATTTTGCCGGAGAATCAATCTTGGCCATAACTTTAGAGAAAGGTGTTTTTGTATATATGCGCAATGACAATTACAGCAAAGTGGTTCGAGGGAGCATAAAAGTCCCACTTGACTTTATCGCAAGTTTTCCAAGAGCTCAGGTCTACTCTCTACAAAGATCAGTTGGGAATGGAATCTCAAAGAGAGAAAAAAAAAATTTTTTTCTCCAAAACAATTTTATTGTTACATCTCCGACGTAGACTCTTTGATTTCTTCGATCTCATCTTTTTTTTCCCCCCTTAAAAAAATTATTTAAAAAAACAAAAGAACATCAAAGACATATAAGATGTATAGATACATTCCAGTTAGAAGTTTGCATTTATGTAGAATCCATCACACGAAAACATACTACAGTTTTTGAATTTCTTCATTCTAATTTTCTTGTAGAAATATAATATTCCAATCTCACATTTAACTTGCCTCAAGAAACCACTTATTAGTTTGGCTAATTTATTCATGATTATGTAATTACAACATAACAAAGACTAGATAATCTTGGATCAAAGATTTTGCCTTTTTTGAATTTTAACTTTGTGGAGTTAAATGAAAAGGACAAAGCCAAGAGTAATTAATCATTCATAATAAGTACATAATATTCTTTGTTGAAAACAATTATATATCCAATACACTTCTTTTATCAATCTTCGTACATGCACTTACAGATAAGTATAATAAAAGACAAATCAATACCAGTGTGAAAAGCATTTGCAGGTGAATTGTGATGATGGTTTTTTTTGCAATTCCACCTTGTTTAGTTCAGATTCTCTAAAACCCATTCACGATGGACTCTCTAGTCCGATATATATATGGTTGTCAATCTAGTAAGTATTTGTTTTTTATATTTATATGTAGGTATTTTTTTTAGTCATTGGATCATTATCTAATAATAATGTAATAGTCTAGTTTTTCATGAAATAAATTGGTCACTTGACCGGAAAAAAAAAATAGGATTACATATATCCCACACACTCTCTCTCTTCCACACCTGATTCCCCCTCTCCCTCTAATCTTTCTCTTCCTCGCTCACACCCAAAGATCGAGACCAGTCAAAGCAGATGCCTCGGATGCCGTTCAGCTTGCCAACTGGCCAATACTACCTCCCAGTGCCGCTAGGGACCCCCGCCGTAGATCTCGCGAAGCCGTTGAGCTCCTCGTTAGAAAAATGTTGTTTTCAAGCTTTGGATATTTTGAATTGTCAGTGATGATTCCAACCGTTTCATCGCATGTTCTTGGGCTCATTGGGTTCGTATCGTCGAGAAGAATCTCAAAGTATATATTTCACGATCCTATTTTGCCTGATTTGAAAGTTGCTATTTTTGGGTGTTTTGAGTTTCGAATTTTAGTTTTCGATCCAATCGTTATATTTTATTCTTGTTGTCATATTTGAAATGTACTCAGAAAATGGTGAAGTTTAATATATATATATATATATATATATATATATATATATATATTGACTATATTTGGTAACTGACACAAAAGTCAATATCTAACGGCTTAGATTTTGTGTAGTTTTTTATGACACCGTTTTAGTGTTAGTCCGAACCGAGACATATATCTAACTTAGCTATTTTGGACATTAGGAATTCAATGGAGAGGTCCACTCATTTTTTTGGAGCTCCGTTGAGAAGTTGGTTTTTCTCAAGTGAGCGATTGAGGAAGTTGGATTGGTTCTCGACCCTCCGAATGACTGTCCAATCGGCACTTCAAGGATTCAATAGCGTGATATTGCTATTCTAGTGAGGTAGAGATTCAATTACCTCTATTTTTCAATATTTTTCAATAAAATTTATTTTCTGTAACACATGATGACAAACGTGATTTTAGAACTATTTTAAATATATGTAATGGAATTGGACTGTATTATGTATATTGGACTGCTCTGGGATTTTTTTTTGATTGCAGGCTATTTTTGGATATGTTAAAATAGGGTGTCGTTATGTTGCCCATTTTTCTATAAAATTTAATTAATCATTTTATTAAAAACCAGAGCTTCATTTGAACTTAAATTACTTCATAGTTACTTTACACATCAATTTGGATTACACGTATCATAGGATTATACATGACTCTCAAGTTAGCATCATGGGTTTTTATAGTGTGGCTCTATAGCCCCATCGATGGTGTAGAGTCTATGAACCCGGGCGGAGTATTTCTTCTGATTACCTCCTCATTTGGCAGGCGTAGACAATGCAGTTGCCCTTTCAGGTTTGGTAGGTAACACAGGGGTATCTCATCTGGTTATAAGCTCAGTGTTAGACAGACTGTATGGCATACGTAGTACCAACACCCCAGTTTTGATAAATGCTACATCTCTTAGGTATTGTCTAAATAAGTTATTTTTGCTCATATTCCTTCCAAATCCTCTCTTAAACCTCTTCAAGATGAAATTCTGGTGTATTTGGGATAGTGATTTTCCAAGAATTTTAGTCTCAGATATATCTGGTTGACATAAGAATATTGATTTCCGCTCTGAGTATAATCCTTCGTTTCGAATAGACATTTGTTCTTGTACTCTCTCGTCTATTCAGGTTATAGGCTACGTGAACCTCGTGAGTTCTAAAGTAACAATCTGGTATCCTCTACCTTGGCTGTTGTATTTGATTGTCTTGTAGGTTGTCTATATGTTGTCTCTCAGGTTTTGTTATCACTTTTGTTTGTAACATTTGATCGTGGTTGTATTTACTTGGGGATTTCTCCTTACGATGCATTGGTTTGGTATTTGCACTTTAACGAATATGATTTGACTCTATCAATATTTATGAGATTGAGATTTTATTTTCTTGCTATTGATATCTTCGTGGTCATTTAATTTGGATACATTATGACTTGATTCTATGTTTGAGTGTCTGTATTAGTGGTACTTTTTATATAGTATGCCCATTGATTGAGTGAATACTTTGATATTTTGAGATATTATTTAATTGTAACAATTGCATTTCTATAGTTTTATCTAGTTCTGTTATTGTGGTTCTTTTAACGAAAATTCTTGAATTGTTGAGAGTTTGGTTGGATTTAAAACCAGATTATTTAGCTTTGGAACTTTTAGAAATACCAAGTTGACAACTAGCGTTTTGAATGATGTAGACCTTTGTATTTAACTAAGGTGACATCTTTGTTTTCAAAAAAAAAAAAATTTTGGACATTTTAAACTTGAGCATTAGTTTGGTGAAAGTTATATACTTTTTCAAAAGATGTATTATTTTAAATTAAAATGTTACTTTGAGACTAAAATTTACAAAGCTACCTAACCTATTTGTATACTAGCAAGATTATGTTTTACATTTAGAAGTGTTGATTTGAAAGATTTCTAGACCAAGATATTTTGTTTTTGTAAATATATATTCATAAATTAGACTTTTTAAGTTCCATTTTAAACTTTAGGCTCAGTAGATTACTAAGTATTTTCAAAATCTTACTTGATATTTGGTTTGAGATTTAATGAATACTTTCACAAGTATGCTTAAAAAATGAATGTAAGTTACTCAAAGAAAAGTTTTGAATAAAAATATTCACAAGTTCGATCACTCAGTAAACTTTGGTGTAGATTGAAAATGATTTTGGGGAAATCTTTAGCTTCATGTATATGTTTGAAGATTTATACCTATGATTTTCTTTAGAATGTGTTGCTTAGAGAATGGAAATTGATGTGACTACTTGAGTTATAAAAATCCTTATTTGGTAAAAATGTTGAGTTGAAATTTTAATTTAAATCCTATGAAGCTTGTTACTTATGTCTTGTGTGCTTGGTGGTCCAAATTGCATGATTCCTCTAAGTTTTCTTTGATATGGGTTATCTTGTTGGTTAATACATATTCCCTTGGTATTTGTTAGATTATTGAGTCACTAGGATTCATGCTAGCTCGATTTCCTATAGTGTGAATAAGAATTGCATTGGAGTTATGCAGGGATTATGTTAGTTGGACTTTGTGTTTTGTGTAATTAGTTTGGACCAATCTCCCTAGTACTGGGAAATATATAGGGGAGAATGAGATTTTAATTTTCCAATCAATAAAAGGTATAGGGTTATATGCTTAGGTTTTATATTTGACAAGTCTTGAGCTGTGCATATTAGTGTATGATTTCCTTCTTGAAGGTTTAATTGTAGCTTTCTAATTCATGTAGCATATATGTATGTTAATTAGTTGGTTATACCTAAAATGAATCTCCATAAATTTTTAATATTTATTTTGAAGGATTAAGTAAGAATTAGTGTTTGCTTTATCTACCTTGAGAAAGTACTTGATAATATTTCATATTTTACTATTTTTTAAACTACCCCATTTTTCTTTATATATGTTAAAAAAAAAAAAAGTGTGAACTTTCAAATTTTTTTAGAAACTTGTTTGGTTACTTTGTAATATATCTTGGAATTCTATGAAAACCTTCTATTGTGTTTAGTTATGATTTGGATCGACCAAATGTTTTGTTAGCTTTAAAAGAAAAATCGACTATGGTGATTTAGATATTGCCGCATTTTGTTAAAACTATATACGCATTTTGTTAAAACTATATACAACATGGTTATTATTATATGGTTAATAGTAACTAGAATGGGATCACTTTTGGGTTTTACCTTAAGAATTGTTAGACTCTACTTCTATGTTGTAAAAGGGTACTCGAAGTTCAAGTATGGTTTATCTTTGGCTAAGGAGAAACTACATTATAAACTAGTGTAGTACTCCTAGGCCTCAACACTTTTTATATCAAATGTTTTTAAAAATATTTTCAAAATTGTATTTATTAAAAATTGAAATAAGGTTGCATGGGAGACAAGCATCACTCGAGGATGGTATCGGACAACCTTTCTTATCAGAACCTTATTTCTGGGGCGTTAAGTATTAATTTCAGTTATGTACATATTTTTAGGACATTAGATTATGTCCGTAGAGTTTTTCTTTATATCAAAGACTCTACGAGTCTTTGGATCAACATTGCTTTGATTTTTTTTTTTAATGAGGTTTTACACTAGATAAAAGACTTGAAATATTTTTGAAATTTTTCATGTTTGGATGCGTGTATTTGAGATTGGAGTTTGCACTAATATTTTATATTGGTGATTTCCTATTTGGGTGTCCTAGTCTTGTCTTTGTCTAGAAGTGGTTTATGTTGTGTTATTCCTCTCTCTAATCGGATAGCAAAAAGTAGTTGTGAATCATTGAACTCTTTTTGTCACCTTCGACTTCTAAACTCGTTTTTCTTATGTAGTATAACACAAAGATTATTGTTCTTCCTCTTAAACTCTATTCTATTATGTTTTGTGTTTGAAAGGAGACTCCTGCTAGAGTCATTGGCTCGGAGATTTTCTAGGCCTCGGTCCTAGCTGTAGACAAATAGGTATGTCTCAGGAGATTGTTGATCTAGTATGATAAGGGGGACGATATTCTTATATATGACATTTAGTCTGTTGTTCTAATTTGGTGCCTTACAATCAGTGTTCAGAGTCAAGAGTTTTCGGCTTCTAGCCAGGGTTATCATTGTTATCTTTTTATCACTTATATACTTGAGGTTGTCATTTCTAACTATGGGGGCTAAGAATTTTGTACCCATTGTTGAGCTATTTTATAATTCGGTATATCTTCGTGTATGTCCTTATACCATACCATTGTGGGGTTTAGTATGTTGGCGAGATTCTGATACCAAGTTAGGACTGTCTGTTTCATATGCTTTTATTAACTCGTGTTCGACTAATACTCTTAAATTCTATAGTCAAGTTTTAACTATACTTCCAGTGACTATTTCTTACGATCTTGTTCGCACTCTCGATTTGTACTTAAATTTCAGGACAAAATTCCTATAAGGAGGGAAGAATGTAATAATCCAGTTTTTAATAGGATAAATTGGTCATTTGACTAGAACAAAAAATCAGATTACATATATCTCGCACACACTCTCTCTTCCTCACCTGATTCCTTTCTCTCCCTCTACTCTTTCTCTTCCTCGCTCACAGCCGAAGACCGATACCAGCTGCAGCAGCCACCTCGGATGCCGTTTGGCTTACCAACCGGCTAGTGCTGCCTCGCGGTGCCACTAGGGACCCCCACTGCTGGTCCCGCAAAACCGCGAGCTCCCCTATCGAAAAAACACCGTTGTCAAGCTTTAGACATTTTGAATTTCAGGCGATGATTTCAGCCATTGCATCGCATGTTCTTGGGCTCGTTGGGTTCGTATCGTCGAGAGGAACCTCAAGGTATATATTTAATGATCCTATTTTGTCAGGTTTAAAAGTTGCCATTATTGGGTGTTTTGAGTTTCGCATTTTAGTCTACGATATGACCATTCGATTTCATTCTTGTTGTCATTTTTGGAATGTACTCAGAAAATGGTGAAGTTTTATATACATATACTGACTATTTTTGGTGACTGGCACAAAAATTAATATCTAACGACATAAATTTTGTCTAATTTTTTGTGACACTGGTCTGGTATCAGTTCGGACCCAAATTAGTCGGGTTATATGCCTAACTTAGCTATTTTGGATATTAGGAATTCAACGGAGAGGTCCACTCATTTTTATGGAGCTTTATTGAGAAATTAGTTTTTCCCAAGTGAACAATCGAGGGCATAAGATTAGTTCCCCAACCCTCGGAACGACCGTCCAATCGGTACTTCGAGGTTCCAATAGCGTGAAATCGCTATTCTAGTGAGGTAGGGATTCATTTACCTCTATTTTTTAATATTTATGAATAAAACTTAAACGTGATTTTAGAACTATTTTAAATATATGTTGTGGAATTGGATTGTATTTTGTATACTGGATTGCACTGAGACTTTTCTCATTGTAGGTTATTTTTGAATATGTTAAAATAAGACTGTTATGCTACCCATTTTCTATAAAATTTAGTTAATCATTTTATTAAAAACCAGAGCATCATTTGAACTTAAATTACTGCATAGTTGTTTTCACACATCAGTTCAAAGTACACGTGTTATAGGATCACACATGAGTCCTAGATTAGCATCATGAAGTTTTTACAATATGGCGTTACGACCCCACCGACAGTGTATATCCTATGAACCCGCGTAGGGTGTTTCTTCTGATTACCTCCCCATTTGACAAGCGTAGACAATGTGGTTGACCTTTCAAATTTGGTAGATGACATATGGGTTTCCCTTCCGATTATGGGCTAGGTGTTAAGCAGACTGCATGGCACACGTAGTGCCAATACTCTGGTTTCCATTGATGAGAGGTGGTGAACTCATTAGTATAGTTGGACTTGTGTCATGTATTTGTGGACTGATTGATTTTCAGATATTATACTTTCTGTATATCTATATATATATGTGCATACAAACAATTGATTTTCAGATATCATATTTTGATACCTATATATATATATACTTATATACATATACATATATAGATTATTAGCTTTGGAAATAGATACGTATAAGTATATACCTATGGTTTTACAAAAAAGGATAATTTTAGATTAAACTAACTATGCAGAGACTTTTTATCACTAAAAAGGTTTTTAAATGAGATAATAGTTTCTCTACTGAGCTTTTGAGCTCACCCTTCCTATTTTTCTCCTTTTTCAGGTGGTTATTCATTCGAGTTGCTTGTCTCGTTGACTAGATAAGTTGCTTGGCTTACGCTTACTGTCCTATCCCTTTCGGTTGGTCCTTATACCTTATTTTAATTTTTCCTCGTGTCCATAAGTTTCTTATTTCTGTTAAGTGATTGTATCAGGATATTATTACTACCATTTGAGGTATGGCAGACAAATGGGATACTATAGTTCTCAAGGAGCGTATTTTAAAAGTTGTAAGTACTTGAGATTTTGATTTTGATAAACTCTGTAAATTGATTTTTGGACTTTTCAACTAAAAATTTATGAAATGAATTTAATCAACAGAAAAATTTTATTAAACCAAATTTCTATACAATTTAATTATGTTTTCTTGAATTCAAATGAGTATTTCTTTCTTTATAAACTAAACTAAAGATGGACATTATTTATATAGAATTTTTAATGATTTGAAGACTAAAATGAAAATCCAAGTACTTGATTTTTTTCGAATTTTATAAAATTCTTTATTTATATTAATTTACACTGTAAATTACCAAAAAGTCACGGCCTTAGATTTTGGGTTGTGACAGATCTAACGGCTATTATGAGGTATATGAAAAGACATATATCTTTAATACTTTTTCTCTCTTACTTTTAAATATAAAAAAAAAAAAATGTGTATAATAAATTTTCGTTGGCCAAATTGATACCTATGTATAAGTAAAAAAAAATACCTACTAGATTGGTGTATATATATATATATATATATATATATGGGCACTATTAATTCAGTAGGTATTTTTTTTATCTATCCATAAGTATTATTTTGTCCAACTAAAATGATTTTACACATCTTTTATGGTAAAAAGTGGAGAGAAAATAACATTAAATAATGAATTTTTATTTGTTATTTTTTTTCTAACTATACAAATTATGATAACCATTGGATAATAACCTAACGGCTAAAAAAAGAAAAACCTATAAATAGATATAAAACATACATATTAGATCGAGAACCATATATATATATATATATAGCTTTTAATTATATTGATGAAACTGAATATTAAAGCTAATCTAGGTAAAGTAGTATATATGCACATGCTACATATTATATCAAGCTTTCAAATTAAGATAAAAGAATGCCTTTGTGCCCATTCTATAATATAGACATGGTTTATTTTGGCTACTATTTTACAGTTTTTCAAAACATATATAAACAAGTACAGTGGTCATCCTACCTCACTCTCAGGTGATATGAGATATTGCTCTAAAAATCCAAAATTTTAAAAGGATATTATGGCTTTTTTACAATATTTTGAATTAATTAATTGGGATTTAAATGAAAAGATTTTTGAAACTCAAGGGCTAAAATGTAATTTTCGGAGGACTTGCTAAGTAAATGAAATTTGAAAAGTTGGGAGCTAAAATTTAATTTTAAAACAATGATAACCCATTTAGTAAGAGGCACGTGGCACCCATTCTTTTTCTTTCTCTCTCTCTCTTCCTTAAGTTATTTCTTTCTCCTCACCCAATGAGACCCAATGGCCAAAAAGGCTGAAAACTGGTCGATGCTGAACGAGGCTCCTTCCGGCCAAATAGAGCTGTGCCACCATCAAAATCAGGACCATTATTCCCTAAATGTCGTCAACTCAAGTTCCACAGCTGTCTGAGCTCTGGATTGCCGGCGGTGAGACAAAACGACCGCAATTCATTTTCCCCTACCAGCAATATTTTTGGGTACCTCAGGCCATAAAACTGGGCTTGATCAACTCGTCTCGACACGAGGATCATCATGTTATATATATATATATTTCTATATATATATATATATCTAGACTCCAAATTATACAAATCAAAATTTTCCATTATTGATAGTTTTGATCTTTCTAGTTTCGTGCATTGATTTTTTAATCCGACTGTTAGATCGTAAAATAAATCTCATATGTATAATATGGTCATGAAAATATAAAAAATAAGATATATATTGACTATGTTTGGTGATGGACACAGAAAACGAGAAGGAATGGCTCAGATTTCATCTCGGTTTCAACCCAAGTCCGAATTGGTTAATTTATATATCTATTATAGTTAGTTTGGGTACTAGGAATTGAATGTAAAGTTTGTTTTTCGATTAGAGGCTTTGTTCAAAAAATAACATTTCAAAGCGAGCAATCGAGGGTTCAAAAACGACTCTTGACCCTTCGAACAATCATCAACGAGAACAAACACACTCTATAGTATTGTAGTGTAGTTTAGTCACTCATTTGAGGTAGAGATTTGATTATTTGATTCTAAAATTGCTTTAATTGTGAATATACATATTTTTAATAAATATGAAATTTTGTGAAATATTTGGTAAAAATATGTTTACACTTGGTTTTGAGATGATTTGTAATTTAAACTGTCTAGGAGGCATGTCTATCATGAGTATTAAACATTATGGAATTAGGTGATATTCAATACATTTGCGAAGACTTGAATAATATGTACTGATTTGAGATGCTATTTTATAATGGTTTGGAATGTTTGAATCTTTGGATAATAAATTTAAATAGATTTCTATAAACTTGTTGAGTATTTTACTGACCATATAAGAAATTGAAAAGTAAGTTCTTTTATACTAGTTAAAAACCTGTAATTGAATTTTTATTGAGTATTCATATGCTCACCCCCTACTCCTCTCACTTTAAGGTCTTGAATTATTTGTGGTAATTGTCCTAGTGACTTGACACGTATGTTTGACATATGCTTCTAGTCTCATATCTCTTCCTTAGTTGGTTCCTACTCCATATCTCTTTTTCTTTCCTATGTCAAGTTGTTTAGTCAAGATTAGTGTATTTACTAAGTGGATGTATAAGGATAGTTTTATCACTAAATTCAATACTTGGAAAATACAAATGACTTTATGTTATCTAATTTGGATATTAGACAAAAGACTTTAAGAACTCATTTCACAAAAAATTATGATTTGTTAATAAGTTTTCTAATGAATTAGCTAGAAATTTTTTTAAACTTTAACTATAGAGAAGTTTTCGAATTATGATATTTACTTACTTTTGAGGACTAAAAATTAAAATTTTAAATACTTAATTTTTTAGAATTTTAGAAATTTACTATTTATTACTATAGTTATATAAAATTACTAATATTCACAACATTGGATTTTCAGTCATGACACTTACAATTATCATTCTATCATTAGATATGACATCGTGATGGTGTTATTGTCTATAAGAAAATATTTAGGTAGGGTTTAGTTTAAGGTAATGGACAATGGAATGGAATTGAGATCTCTTATGAATTCTTATTCTATTGTTTGGTTACTTTTTTAACTCAAGAATACCCATTACAACGGAATAAAAATTCCAACAACTAATGAATTTGTCTTTCCTAAACTAAACTATTGGAAAGATGATTCCATTCCATCCTTAAATTTACTATGCCTTATTTGCCCCTTCTTCTTCTTCAATCTTTGCTACCTATTAACCTGATGGTAATTAAAAACTAATTTACATTTTCATGATATATTTTTATTTTTTGGTACATAATTATTTGGTTTTAATTTTCATGATTTTTCTTATTCATATTTGTTTGGTTATCCTCAATTTTTATATTAATTTGATTATTTTTCATCTTGTACAATGGCTAAGGGTAATTTAGTTTTTATGTATTTTATAAATATTTAAGAATAATTAATATATTTATCTCTTAAAAATTTTGGTTTCGAAAAAAATCAATTTTTATGCTAATGTAATTATTTTTTAACTTTTACAATATATAGGGATAATTTGGCCTATACAATACTAATTTTATTCAATTTCATAATAAAACGTACACAATAATCTTGATTCAGACACTGACTCTAAAATGATAACCAAATAAATAAATCAATTTTCTATTCCATTTTTTTCCAATTTTTGTTGTATTCCTATTAGTATTACCGTTATTTTTCCAGTTTTGATTTGTAACCAAACGCTACCTTAGTGTGATCTAAAATTTAAATTATGATTTACTTTGATATCATGTGTCAGTAGTCCGCCGCCATTGTATATATAGATATTGTTCGCTTTAGTCTTGCTGTCTCATGATTTTCTAAAATGCGCTTGCACAAATGAAAGTTACTATTTTTATAAGACCGAATACCTCGTATTCTCAAAATGATCATGTGCGACAGTCTTTAGCGTAAAATTGTAAATCTGGAAATAATAAATTACATTAAACAATAATATGAAATTGATAATATAGAACTCGCGCGATGAACTGATGAAAATCCCACACTTAAATAGTTACAGTTTTTTCCAATATTGCACCATAATTCTTGTAGAATCCTATGTTTTCTACTTTGCTTGAGAGAAAAGTTATCAAGAAACACTTTATCATATACAATATAAGAACGTATTACGTATAATAGCACTAAACTTTGTGGTTGTAACGCTGCAAAGCGCAAACACATATTTTAAAAGGAGGGGGACTGAAAACTCTTATTATGGTGGACACACACATGGAACCGGAAACACTTCTTTAATTTGCGAAAGAATGGGAAATAAAATTTAAGAATGAAAATTAGTATTGCAAAAGTTATTAATTAGAGCTTCGGTAGTGGGAGCATGTTTGGTCTATCTATTAAAAAATAACGGTTAAAAACCGCCCAACTGTGAGACCCTATGGCAATCATTTTCTTAAATATCTTACCTCTGTACTAGCACATTCAAACTCTAAAAAACAAAAACAAAAAAAAAAATCGATCATCTTCTAAACTAACTTTATTCAAGTAGTATTCAATTTAGTGCTAAAATATATAAGTGTTCTACCTTTTCTTTTTCTAGAATATATAATGGTTGTTCCTATATATATATATATATATATTCATCTTTACATTCATGTTAATTGTAAAACAAAAAAAGAAAACAAGAATACCCATAATATTATCATGGAAACCAATAATTCCTCTTTACCAAATTAATGAAGTTCTTACAAAATTCATGTCATTGCAAACCAGTTTTTAAAGACTGCTGAGCCGCAAATTAATGCTCCAAATACAACTACAATTTTCACTTTTTCCGTCACTAGATCCACCTCGGCTATTATGCAAAATTGACAAGGTAAATATGAAAAAAAAAAAAAAATTCTCTTCCGTTATAATCCAACAAGAAAGTATCATTTATCTCATTGGTTTGACGTCGGTTTTTATCTAGTTGGTTTTGCATCAGTTTAAAACTAGCATGAAAAATTAAGCTTTTAATTGTACAACTTTTTCAAAATTTGAATTCCTACTTTAATTTTTACAAAAATTTTGAATTCTCTCTCTTTTCATTTATTTATTTGTTCTTCTCATATATTTTGGAAGTCATTTATTGTCACGACCCAAAATCCGGGGCTAGTGGCAGAAGAAGAATTTCACAAAGGTAGGAAATTCTTTAATTTATTTGAAAAGTACCAAAAGTTCTAGTTTTTATAAAAATAGTCCATTTAAATAAAAATATTCGGAATTCCATCCCGTGAACCACTCCCACAGTTCGTATACACCATCAAACATAAATTGAACAATTACTTGAAAACATAAAATTAAATTAAAAAAAAAAACAAACCCCGCATCATCATCATTCGCAACAGATGTTCAATACCAGAATGGCATACATAAGTTTGCAGACAAAATAGAAAGCAGTAATCTTGGTTCAATGCTAACACAAAAATCCAAATAGTCCAAAGACTATGACAACAAACTCCTAGCATTATTAAGAAGCGAACTGCAATCAGGATGACCTCTTACTCCTCTTGATCACCAAGATCGCACTGGACATCACCTGAGGAGGAAGGTAAGGGGGTGAGCATAAAATGCCCAGTAGGAAAATAGTTACCTCGGGAAAAAACAGTTCAGTAATGGGAATCTCCTGCATGGTTAGTTCAAATCCAAAACATACACACACGTATATATATATAATCCAAACCGGGAGCCAATATATATATAACAGTGTAATAAAAACCATCACTCCATATGCACATGACATAAATCAGCCCATACCCATGAGCTCACATCCTCTCATCTGTAGAAACCCAGGATGATGGCACTAAGTGTACCTAACAGCCTGCCTGATACCTAAGCCCATACCCGGAGGGGACACCCATGTGTCGCCTACCAAATCTGGAGGGGCAACCGAATTGCCTACACCTGCCAAATGGGGAGGTAATCAGAAGTAACAAGACCTTGCGCAAGTTTACGGACTTTCACCGATGGTGGGGCATGCAGCGCCACACTGTAAAACCCACGATGCTAACACGGTGCTCATGTATGATCCTATGACATGTGCAATACAGAACTGAAGTGTAAAAACTACTGTACTCTG
>JXTB01000038.1:816235-952659 GCA_002914805.1 Parasponia andersonii
AGCTTCAATTCCACAAACGGACCTCTTCACTGAATTCCTAGCACCCAAAATAGCTAGGTTAGACATATAATTTGTCCAATTCGGGTCCGGGTCCATACCGGACCGGTGGCACGCAAAACGAAAAAAATCTCGACCGTCCGATCTCAATTTTTGTGCCGATCACCAAACTACACAATATATATATCAAACTTCTCCATTTTCGAGTACATTCCAAAAATGAAGTTAAAATTACAATCTAACGGTCGGATCGAGAACAACACCCAAAAATTCGAAATGACCAAAAATGGCAACTTTCAATCCGGAAAAAATGGAGTTGAGATATATATACCTTGATGATCCTTGCGACGATACGAATCCAACGGGACCGGTTTGAGGCCGAAAGGTGGCCGGAATCGTCGCTGGTGGCCGGATTTCCGAAAGAGCTCAAGTCGGCTTCGATGGTGTTTCTCGGTGAACCAGGCGGCGGTGAAGACAGGCGGTGGAGCTTCGGCGCGGCACAGCGAGGCGACGCCGGTCAGTGGGCGTCCCGAAAAGCGGCTGGTGGCGGCTCTGCGGGAGATCGGCCGAGAGGGAGAAGAGAGGAGAGAGAAAGAGAGGTTTCGGGGGAAGGAGGAGAGAGAAGAGAGGGAGAGAGAGAAAAGTAGGTGTGCACGTGACCCATTCTTATAGGGCTGTGAAATTTTTCAAAAATTTCACATAAGTCCCCAAAATTTCAAATCTCTATCAATCTAGTCCCTCAAAATTTACAATTTAGTCCATCTGAACAAAACTTTTGCAAATTAGTCCCCACAATATTTTATCCGGAAAATTGGTAAAATATCCAAATTACCCTCGAAAATTCCGAGTTTTTACATTTATCTTCCTTTATCTTATTTTTTTCTACTTTTCTCTTTTTTTTTCTCTACTCTTTTTCTATCATCTTTCTCCTTATTCATGAATGTATATAACATCTTTTCTTATCTTTTTTTTTCTCTCTCTTCTTTTTCGTTCTTCTTTTTATTTTCCTTTTCTTTTTTTCATCCTCCTTTCTCTTCTTTTTAATTTTCCTCTCTTTTTCTCCTTCATCTTCATCAACTCTTCATATCGCATATTTTAATGGCATGAGCATAAAGGAGTGACCAAACAGCTGTAGTTGTAATCGTGACTCGATCAAGCCGTGGTGAGAGACGATCAGATACGGTCGAGACTCCGAAAATTAATTTTTTAATTTTAGTTTTTTTTTTTGGTCACTTATCACGTAGATTATAATACTAACACGAGTAAATGTCTGACATACATCATCAACTGCATACTCGTCAGTTTTATAACTAACGAATAATGATTTTAACATCACTTAGAAAGTGATATGAAATTGCATTTTTGTTGTGAAGAGACAGAATAATTTTACACTTAAATGTATAATATAACGTTGAATCTAATTTTTCTCTTTTCAAATTTTTTGCTATAATTTTCATCTATTCATGACTAGCTATAGTTTTACATAGCCAGAGAATTGGAAATATGAGAAATTTATTTGTTAATATATAAGAGGTATAAGCCTAAATACTTGCTTGCTCGTGTACAATAACTTCCAAACGTATTAATTTTATGCATCTTAATAACTAATTAATTATTTATATGCGAATAATGGTAGAGAGAGATTGAGGACTTTAGAATATGATGACAATGAAATAAGTTACCCATTAAGGTATATATAAACACATTTACTATCCGGAATGAAAGAAATCATAAAGAGGGAGAGTTTGGAGAGGAATAAGAAGGAATCAAAGTCATCTTTTCCCAATTTAACTCAATATGTGTGAAAAAATTCTCCAAAATTTGTAAATCAAATTGGTAAGTATAAACATATGAACGAATGAGAAACTAAAACACTTTCTATGAATAAAACACTTTCTATGATTCCATTCCCCGACGAATTAGTAAATATAGTCTAGTAATATAGTCTAAATATACTTTAGATCCATCACGAATTAATAAATATAGTCTAAATGCACCGAATGATGACTATTCATTATAAGTTTATATTGCAATTATGAGGTGTTAGATTGTATAGACGGATATTTGGATTTGTTTTAATCGATTTTCTCAGTTGTATCGAACTTTTAGATTTAATTCATTATTTGTTAATTATAATATTTGGTCCTTGTTGTGGTGCGCGCCGAAAGCACATGATGATGGAAAGGCTCGTAAATTAACTGAAAATGAGAAATTTTTCGGCTTAAGAAAGTAGCATTATATTTCAGAATTGATAACCTCTCTATCTATTCTTAGAGTGTGAATTCGAAGCTTAGACCTCTCTTATGGACTAATCATCTATTAAAGAGTGAAGCCATGCCACTTCAACCACCGGAAGGCCTCTAACAAATAATAATTAGTTTTTAAGAACATTCTGGAAATCACAACACCATGATGTATTTTGGTTCTTAAGCTCTAAAATCTAAGTCATAATATCCGTTCTTTTCCCTCTTTCACTTGATCATTGAGTACACGAAGCAAAAGTGCGGCTGAAATTATTCGGATATCGGTTTACTTGGTATATTTTCCTCTAATACGAAATAATTTTATAGCCTAAGAACCAAAACGGAAAATGACATATAATACTTACTCCTCAAAAGTATTCCTTCTTATACTCCAAAATACCACGACGTTATACGTTGCTATATGTAAAAAGCAGCTGAAAAGAAATTAATAAAACAAATTAACAAGCAACATATATTGGCAAGAAAAATTTGAGCCGTAGTTTTTACATGACAAAGACAATTGAGTGAAGTAGAAAAAAGAACGAAGGATATGGCTCGAGTTTGGCAGCTTTAATAATTAATTAGCTATTTACAAGTTNCGTTTAGTTTTTGAGACTTACATATAATTGGTTGTTGAGTAATATCAGCAACCGCCAATGATCAATACATATTTCAAACTCCCCATAAAAAAATATATGTATATATATATATCAAACTGTTAGACTGCCTTTTCAATCACGCCCACGGACTTGCTGCGAAGTAATTAGAAACAATATTATTATTTGTGCGTACAGATGTCGCTGCATCTCTGGTAATTGAATAACTTTGCTCGATTGAAACGTATTGTCATTTTCTCGTTTGGTGAAACTTAGAATTAGAATTTTATTTGTCGTTTTTTACTTGCTTGAAAAATACGTTCAAATCTTTTCCCATCGTTCAAACTTTTGAGTCAATTTTAATGACCTGTATTTGTAGGTATATGATACGGGGAAGCAAGTTCTCCTTTCGATTTCTCTGTTTTATTTTTGTCCATCTAACTGGACCGTGACATATAGATCACTTAAAGAGAGTATGGATATTAATTAATTGACTACATATTAATTGACGGTCTTTGCAGGAAAAAAAAAAGATATTAAGTGGCGGTTAAATAAATTTTTTAAAATGGAGTATATATATTAATCATTTAATTGACTCAGTTAAATACTTTTTTTTTTTCATGTAATATATACGTACCACGCAAAGTTGCACCGATCAATTCGTACTGAAGATTTCCTTCATTTTTCCTTAGTTTACGCAAGCAACATATATATTTGTACATTTGGCCTACTCTTTCTACAAAATAAATAAATTCATATATATGCAACACTTTAGACCCCTCTACATCTAGTCTAGCCACGTGGGTTTCACGTGATATTCACGTGACACTTGGATCGAAACCGGAAAACCAGTAAATAATTAACCCTCGAGCCAATTAATAATTAACCAGCAAAAACAAATATATATATATTATTTTTATTTTTTTGGAACAAAGACTGAATTGTGGTGTACTCTGAGGGCGACAATGGCCGTCAACGGTTGGCAGGGTGGTTTGTGGTTGGTGTTTGTCCTGACAAATGGCCGAAACCTCAGTACTTGTAGAAATTTGGACTCTCTCTCTCTCTCTTCTTTTTACTAAATTGCAGCCACAAATCTCCGCTTCACATTCCAAGTGTAAGAATACAACAGCTGGAGCTGATCTCACTAGTAGTACAAGTGTTCTAAATTATAATAGTGGAGTTCACACGTCTCTCTCTTCCGATCTTGGTGATCAAGAATGTAGAAATAGTTATATTTGTATTATACAGATATGCATGCATATATATATATATATATAAATGTATAAAAATCTATATTAGCCATTAGGTCGTCTCGTCTTAAAATTCTGCGTGGACTATGACGAGCTGCATGATGTCTACTTCTACCTTAATAATATTAGTTTATAAAACTTATTATTAACCAGTTAATCAATGATTTTGTATAGCTAGCAATTAATTAGTTTAGTTTCGGACAAGTACTAATCATGTAAATGTTATATATAGCTAATTAGCGGAGATACGCGTATCATTGGCATTTCCCGGCCATCAAAAGCCAGAAATATATATATATATATATATATATGGACACCGATTTAGTAGGTATTATACACTGACATCGCTTTGACTAATTAAAATTTATCATGATGTACATTTTTTTATGCATATTATTATAATCGTTAGATCACTATTAGACGATGATCCAACGATTAAAAAAATATCTATAAATAAGTAAAAACAATACCTATTAGATTGACAACTTATATACATATATATATATTATCAATACAGTAGGTATTTTTTTTATTTATTCATAGGCATTATTTTGTCTAACAAAAATTTATTATGCATGTCTTTTCATGATAAAAATTAGAGAGAGAAAAATATTAAATAATGAATTTTTATTTTTATTTTTTTTCTAACTACCTAAATTATAGTAACCGTTTTTTAGATTATAATCTAACGATTAAAAAAATTATCTATTGGATTGGCAATCTATATATCTAGGTATATATATACAATGATGAAAATTCATCAATGGAATGACCTAGTCACCTCAAAATTTCTTCTAATGCTCAAGTTAGTTAAGGAGTATATTTTATGGCCGACGTATATAGTGAATCAACAGAGTTACTAAAAATTTCTTCTAATGCTTAAGTTAGTTAAGGAGTATATATTAGGGACAAGGTAGTGAATCAAGAAAGTTACAACTCGAGATATATTTTTTTTTTTGATACCAACAATGAGAAGAAGCATAACATAAGAGCTCCAATATCCCGACAATGTTAGCACTCAAGAGACTCCTGTCTCACACTCAACTCAAGTAGTTAGCTTATATGTTACTCCTTTCTATGTATATGTAAAGATCTTAAAATAGTTGCTTGAGGATGATAAGATCATTATGGATATTCTGGATAAGCTACATTTTAAATTATGAGAGTATTAGCTGTATATGTTCATTTTCTCTACACAGAGAATATGAGTATGGAGATCTACAACATAGATAATAAATAGAATGTATAAAATGAAGATGAATACCCACTATAATAAAAATATGAATTGGTAACATTTCATTTACTGCCATTAAGTTATCAACTTTGAAAATGCCATAATAAAAATACTTTAGTGACATTTGCTCAAAATGGTTATTAATTCATAGTGATATTATGATCTTTCAAATATATTCTTTGAAAATTTAGATTTTGTAGCATATTTAAAATGTCAATAAATTTTTATTGTATTTTTCAAGTATCATTCACATTTTGATTTAGTAGCAATTTTGAAGTGCCACTAAACTTGAATTTATAAGTATATTTGAAAAATGCAACTAAATTTTAGATTTGGTGATATTTTAAAAATGTTACTTATTCATATACAAATTAATGAAAATTTTAAGATATAAAAGAAAATAAAAAGTATAAATCTAAACTTATCTTAAATATAATAAGAAAAAAAAGAATAATATCGTACTTCATAAATATCTCTCTTTTTATCATTTTTGTTTGCTTAATTTTTTTAGACTAGTTGATGTATAAGTTTTACTAACATATTCAATTTTATTTAAAAAAAAAAAAAGCATTTTCCAAAAGATTAACAGCAACATAATCAATATAAAAATAATAAATAAATTTTAAGAAAATATTTTTAGAAGGTCTAAATTAATTTTATATGTAGAAGTGAAATACTATTTAATAATCTATCTCCAGAATATACTCCTATAAAAATAAAAACAAAAAAAATAGTTTAAACGAAATATAAAATTGATTATATAATAGATTCTTTTTAGGAAAATTTATATAATAGATTGTTGACTTAAGTAATTAAAAAATAAATTATCTCTGAAATTTCAAACCTCTTTTAGAGTAATGTTGCATATCTAGACAAACTCTTGTGAAAAATAACTTGAATGATGTGACATTTTATCATTTGTCAATTTTTTAGTGTATGATCCATTCATTATTTGTCACCTAGATTGCCACATTATGCAGGTCATTTTATGAAGATAACTTGTCATGAAGTTTAGCATTCCTTTTAATGCAAGGAGATAGTTAAGAATTTGAATTAAAATTACTAAAACAAAAGAATTTGAATTTAAAAGCTTTTCATGTTTCCAAACTTTTTAGAAGTGCTTAAATTCATCTATCACCAAATCGAAATAAATTTTGAATAAAAAATAACTCATCCACTACTTTCTCATATCCTCTTTCATCTACCTAGCTAGCAATATGCCTTTATTCCTCAACTAAATAATGATTATCTTTGGATCAAGCATAGCTCTCATGATTTCGTCTGCTCTTATTTTAAAGCATTCATCTTCTTTCTTTTATGGTGCTAGTATAATCTTGTGAGTCATCGTCATATTTATCTTTCATATTTCTATTTGCAATCTAGTGATTTGTTTCAGTTTATAAATTTTGTTAAAGTTTTCTTTGAATTATTTTTTAGGTTTATTGATTTAACCAAAGGCTTCATAATACTAGTCCTTTCTAGAGAAAAAAAAAAAAAAAAAAAAGCAATTTGCGAAGCATGAAATTAAAAAGAGAAAGAAGACACAAGCATTTAGGATTTAATCTTTAAGTTAATCTCCTCCTTTCTTTCTTTCTTTCTTTTTTTTTTTTAATGATAATTGGGACTTAATACCTCAACAATATAGGTGGATGTCGTTACCATCAAGCTAAGCCTACGTATCATCATTTTTCTTTCTTTCTACTTTTCTACTTCTATAAGAAACTTCTAGACTATTTTTCAAGGGTGAATTGTAAAAATACTCTGAAGTTTGAATATTCTGTAATTTAAACCTAAAAATTTAAGCTCTATAAAATAATACCCAGAGACTAAGAAATTCTGAAAATTAATGCTTTAGATTAAATTTTTAACCAATTTTATTAATAAAAAAATATTAATATCCTCCATTAAAACTAGATTAGTCCTAAATATTATTCTCCTTAATTTTGAGAATATTATTGTCTTTTACTAATTAAAATTATTCCAAAAGTTAACTCAAAGTATTAATTTTTAGAAATTCTTAATCTAAGAGTATTATTTTGCAGAATTCAAACTTCAAAGTTTAATTTATAGAATACTTGAACCTCAAGGTTTTTTTTTTTTTAAACAGTTTATCCTATTTTCTAATAATAAAGTAATACTTATTTCTCCCTCATTTGTTTATTTCTTAGGAACCCATATATAAGATATGCAGATGAGATGGATGCACGGGGCTCTCTTAGCAATATTAAGAAATCAATTCACCATTTTTGAGGATTATCTACTTTTTTTAGCCTTAAATTCTATAAATTTTTTAAAATTTTGAATTCATGTAAATTGAATTATTTTATTAATAAATATTTATTTATGTTTATTGTCTTATTTTTTATTTTATGGTGGATTTTACATTGGAATTATTTCTTCGTTAAGAAATAATAATAAAAATATTAAACCCACGAAAAATAATTCAATAATTTTACATGCAATATGTATATAGTTAAGTATAATAAATAGCAACCAAACGTTGCTAATAAATTTTTTTTGTTTACAATTAAAGAACATAATAATAAATTCATATAATATATTATATTGATGCAACAACAAAAAAATAGCTATCCACTTTTTTGTAACTAATCGTAAATTTTTTTTTTTTTTTTTTTGTTTTTTTTTTTTTTTTTTTTTTTTTTTTATTTTCTTTAATATATTATAATATTTTTTAAATGCCACTAAAAATTTTCTTTTAAAATTTTAAAATAATTTTTATTTATTATTTTATATAATTTAGTAATATTTGGAAGCATCACTGATACAATTTAGTAGTATTTTATAAAAACTACTAAAATGGATTATTTAGTGACATTTGAAAATATTGCTAGTACTTTTACTCGCACAAATATCTTTTACATTTGTTACAAATGCCACTAAGTTCCTAAATGTCACTAAGATTATATAGTAGTGACATTTTTAAATGCCACATTAAATCAATATAAAATTAAAAAAGGTATTTAAAATTATTCAAAAGAAAAATATTCTAAAGTGAAAATAAAATATAATATTTCAAAATAAGTAAATTTCAGAAATTTAAAAGGAAAAATAGCGGGTCTCATTAAGAGCATTATTAATTTTTTTTTTAAAACGGAGACAAAAGCTATAATTATAATAATTCAGGGGAAGCAAATAGGGGACAAAACTTAAATTTTGAAATAAAATTAGAAGTAAAAATATAATTTCAAAAAGAAATGGGGGGCACCGCCCCCTGAGCCTGTACTCGTATGTCACATCTGTTTGTTGAAGATATAAAAATTAAGAGTATTAATATCGTTTTCAATATAAATTAAGAGAGCTTGTATTTTTATATTACAACAATGTTTTAAAATATAGCTCATATATTATATACGTGTAATTATCATTCATTTGTTTCTCTTACTGTTATTGCTTGAAGGCGTTTCAGTTATTTATCATTCTCCTCCTACTTGTATAATTCAGCTCCGGGAGGTTTCAAGAGACAAATACAGATATGTTCAGCTCCGGGATGTTTCGAGAGACAAATACAAATATGTTCAGCTCCGGGAGGTTTCGAGAGACAAATACAGATATGTTCAGCTCCGGGAGGTTTCGAGAGACAAATACAAATATGGTTCCATATTTATGGATGAAATTGATCAGCTCAACAAAAGAGCACAAAGATAAATTAATGGAATTCATAGTTATTGAGATTGAGCATAGTTAGAAGCGGAGCTAAGAATTTTATGTAGCGGGGGCTAGAATTATATTTCGTCTCTTTTATAAACGTTTTCAATATTTTGTCAATTTTTGAGTGGGAGATTTCGATAAAAATATAAGTTAAAAAATTGTAAATACATATAAGCCCCCGCTAGGCCCGAGCTCCTTCCGTCCCTAGTTGGAAGATTTTCCTTCCTAAACTTCTTAAGTTAAAAGGAAGATACAAATTATGCATATGATATCCTTATAATTTTAGGCCTAGAGTTGGTAAAAAAGACTTTTAAATAGTGGTTGTGTCTCTCTTTTTTATTTTTATATATTTGCTTTGTTTTGACTCTTTTTTCTTCTTCTTTGAATACATTAGCCTGCTCTTGAGGTTTTGCTTAATATATATATATATATATGAGTGGTTATCATTCATTTGATCAACGCGATGTACCATTTTTCTGTTTAATGTATGTACTTTTATTACACAACGATCTACTTTCTCTTTTCCTACATCATGTTACTTCTCGCTCTTCTCTCGTTGTGGTCATCATGAATGTGTCTCCTGGTGAAGCATCATGCAGCTCTTTTAAATAATATTAGCTTAATAATATTATAATTAATAATTGACAATTATGCTAGTACTTTTCTACTCGGGATCATGTCTCGGGAACCACATATATAGGTACAACCCACCTTTATGATTCTACTAGCTAGTTTCAGACCTCTAGTACACTGAGAGGAAAAGTGGGGAGTGGCCACTACTAATAATTCCCCCACTTCCATTGGATGATAGATTACCCTACTTTCCATTGTGTGTTCTAAGGATAAGCAAGATAAACCTAGAAAACAAAATCGCTAGAAGCCTCTCTATGATATGTATTCTCCATTATATTAATTATGTAGTGGACATTGACAAATCATCAAGGGATTAAAATATCCAAAAAGGAATACCAAAGTGTGTCCTACATCTGGTCGGTCAAATATAAATACATGCATATTCCTCCCCCACCGAATGTTGACGGTCCAATTTAATTTATGTGTATGTAGCCTTACATTAACTCCATGTAGTATACTGCTGATTAATGATAAATATTAAGCGATGTGTGTTGTTACTACTAAATTATACACTATATAGTGTATTCTGAGTTTGATCACTAGAACATGTACATCAGAAAGTTAATCAAAATAAATTAATACGTTATCTATATGTACTTGCAATTTCCATATGATGAGGTTCAAAAGCTACTCTTTTGTTTTTATTTAGATATAAAAATATTTGTTTTAGGTTAATCATAAAACAAATTATACTTCGATAAATGGAGCATAATATGTTCTTTGCCTTAGTTTGGATGTCAACGTAGATACTAAGGCTTTATATGTTCCCTGCCTCTAATTCTCTGGATATACAAAATAATATAAATATATATATATATATTTACAAACAAGAATTAGATTTGGGATTTTTCGTGTTAAAGATTTTTCTATTTTTTGAAGGAAAAAAAAAAGATGAAGAAAAGAAAAAGCATTCTCTTATTAGTTATAGTTTAATAAAGCCCCTACTCTCAAAAGGCAGAGATAAAAAAATTGGTCATGAAGCTCCGGAAAAGTACGTTCTTAATTGAATATTAGAATAAGTAATCAAAGCATAATTACATGTTTATAAATATGTGTGTGAGTACATATCACATCATGAAAAAAGAAAAACAAAATAATGAATAAGATAAAATACGGATAAAAGTTAAGTGCAAAAGAGAGTGAGACACACTGCCCATATGCTTTCCCATTTCTAATTATTAACAAAAATGGAGTCAATGTTAGCATTTGAATATATATATTTTCAGAATAGAAACGAAACCGAACAGGTAATGCTTCTATAGTTGGTTTATAAGTTTCCCTCTTGGCAAGGAATAAGATTGGCCTTTCAATATATAACTAAAAAGGCTTGCCTTATTACGTAATTATATAACTATAAGGTTGGCATTACGTGGCGTATGCATTTTTAGCCCTATAGTAATATTATAGGCCAGTGGATACGTGCAGTAAGCACGGCCTAAAATATTACTACTTTATACTTTGATCAATTTTCCCACGTAAGATAATATATAGGTATGCAAAGTCTTTCTTTGCTTTCCCTTAGCATAATTGCGTACATAAATACGTGAGAAAACCAGCCGAAAGTTCAAACAAAATTTAATTTAACATGATAGTACTCAGGTCAAGTTATTGGTCAAACAGAATCTTGTTGTTTATATCTTGGAAATTGGGATACATAACTAAAGTTATATATAACTAGCAGCTTTCCTTTAACAGCTATTGCTAGCTAGAAAGCAGCCTCATTCAACAGTACAAGGTGTGAAAACAAATCGATTTTCATGCTCTGACACTTGTGGTTTCACGTGTCAAAGATTTCACCTCAAAAACTATATATTATACAAAAATATTATTCATTCAGTTTGTCAGAGCCTTCGATCAACTAGTTCCCATATGTAGTTAGAGTATCGATCTTCATATATGGGTACAACATATGTATGTTAGACGTCCTATAAATATACCCATATATGTAAGTAGTAATCCAATAGTTATCTAACGTCTAACATGACGCAGTACTACGTAAGAGTTAGCATTGTCATACAAACAATTATCACCCCCACCTCATTATGATCATCACGACGATCACCTCCAATTTTTCTTCCGGCAAAACTTCTATAACTGACAATTATAACACATAAAAGCTGGCGGGAAAATTTCGGTTAACATATAGAAAACCAATAATATGGGTTACACGTACAATATATCATGAAATAAACTCCCAGTGGCTTGGAAATTGGAAAAGGACAACTTTTATACGTGCATGCATGAACGTACGTAGTGACGTGTTTCGTAAACACAACGCCACGTATGTACATACGTGTGTTTGTGTATATAATTAATCATGAATATGAGTATTTATGTTCATACACATACACATAACTATAGAAAGTATAATTAATATATATTTATCGTTTTTGTCTGAGATATATGAAACTTAACCTCCCGAATTCCGGCGCGGCAAAACAGATTTCCATGGAATAAAACAAAAGACCGTCGTTGATCATATATAGGTACATGTGTGAAGCTTTTTCGTGTGAACTGAACCTGTGCTCCATCTCAGGACCAAATTCCTTGAACCCCCGAAGTAAATTAATAGTAGTCATAAAGATTAAATTTGAATACGTAGTTGTCACGACCCAAAATCCGGCCCAGTGGCAGAAGGGGAATTTGACAAAGGTGAGAAATTCTTTGATTTAGTTAAAAAGTATCAAAAGTTCTAGTTTTTATAAAACGGTCCATTTAAATAAAATAATTAGAATTTTATCCCGTGAACCACTAAACATAGATCGAATAATTATTTAAAAACGCGAAATCAAATATAGTTCTAAGCAATATCATCATCCACAACGAAACTAAAATCCCAAAATGGCATACATAGGTTCACAGACAAAATAGAAAATAGTGATCTTGGTTCAATGCTAACAAAAAATCCAAACAATCCAAATACCACTACAATAAGCTTCTAGCATTGCCAAGATAACAAACTACAGTTAAGATGACCTCTTACTCCTCTTGATCACCGAGATCGCACTGGACACCATCTGAAAAAGAAGGTAGGGGAGTGAGCATAAAATGCCAGTAGGAAAAATAATTATCCGGTCGAAAACATTTTAGTGATGGAAAATTCCTACATGATTAGTTAGTCCAAAATATATATATATATAATCCAAACCAGAAATCCATATATATATAAAAACAGTGTAATCAAAACCATCCAATCCATATGCACATGACACAAATCAACCCATACCCATGAGCTCTCATCCTCTCATCTGTGGAAACCCAAGATGATGGCACTAAATATGCCTAACAGCCTGCCTGATACCTAAGCCCATACCCGGAGGGAATACCCGCGTGTCGCTCACCAAACCTGGAGGGGCAATTGCCTACGCCTGCCAAATGGGGAGGTAATTAAAAGTAACAAAACCCCACGTGAGTTTACGGACTCTCACTGACGATGGGGCATATAGCGCCACACTGTAAACCCATGATGCTAATACGGTGCTCATGCATGATCCTATGACGCGTGCAATACAGAACTGAAGTGTGAAAATAATCATACTCCGTTTTTTCGGTAAAATCAGCATACTAGGTTTTTATAGAAAAACGGGCAGCATAACGGCGTTATTTTTAATATACCCAAAATAACTTGCACTCAGAAAATTTCCAGAGCTATACAGTATATATCTCATACAACTAATTCCCATCACAGATGTTCAAGAAAACCAAAAATCACATTTGTTCTCATATGTTGCAGAAATTAAGTTTTATTCGAAAACGATTTAAAACAGAGATAATTGAATCCCTACCTCGCTTGAATAGCAATACCACGCTATTGAATCCTCAATGTGTCGTTGACGATCGCCTGGAGGGTCAGGAACCAATTCTAAGCCCTCGATCATCCTCTTGCAAAAAACCAACTTCTCAACGGAGCTTCAATTCCACAAACGGACTTCTTCGCTAAATTCCTAGGATCCAAAATAGCTAGGTTAGATATTTAACTTGTCCAATTCGGATCCGAGCCCACACCGGGCCAGTGGCACACAAATCGAGGCAAATCTCGATCATCCGATCTCGATTTCCGTGCCGGTCACTAAACATAGGCAATATATATATCAAACTTCTCTATTTTCCGAGTACAATCCAAAAATGACAACAAAAATATAATCCAACAGCCGGATCAAAGAGTCAAGCTTAAACTCGAAATACCCAAAAATGACAACTTTCAATCCGGGCAAAATGAGGTTGAGATATATATATATCTTGATGATCCTTGCGACGAGATGAATCCAACGGGACTAGTTGGGGGTCGAATAGTAGCCGAAATCGTCGCCGACGACGAAAAAACCAAAACGACTACTTCTCCTTCTCTAACGACGGCAAGTGGCTCCGGCGCCCTGCAGCTAGCCAGCGTTGGTTCGTGGCGGCCTAGGAGAGCTCCACTGGCGACGGCTCGGCGGCTTCCTGCGGTGGTTCGCGGCCGAGAAACACAGGGGGAGAGAGAGAGAGATCGGGGGAGAAGAGAGAGAGAGAAAGAAAAAGGACAGGGCATGTGGCCCTGTCTTATAGGGCTGTGCAATTTTTCAAAAATTGCACATAAGTCCCCAAAATTTCAAATCTCTTTCAAATCAATCCTCCAAAAATTGCAATTTAGTCCTTCTGCACAAAATTTTTGCAAATTAATTCCCCCAATATTGTATCAGAAAAATTGGTAAAATGTCCGAATTACTCTCGAAAATTCCGGGTATTTACAGTAGTCACGTACGTACCCATGTCACAGAAACACTAATATTATATTGGGCACCAACAAAGAAGGTAATTTTTTTTACCTATATAATATATAATATATGTATCATTTTGCCTAATTAAAATTTATCTTGTGCATTTTTTAATAATAAAACATAAGAGAAAAAAATAACATTAATAATACACGTCCTTTCATATATATTATTATAACTGTTGGATTACTATTCGATAATAACCCAATGATTAAAAAAAATACCTATACATAAATATAAAAAAATATATACCACAACCTATTATATTATATTTTTATATATCTATATATATATAGTTAAGTTATTACGATATTAGAGCTGGTGCCACACGTGCATATAATTGTCCGGAACTAATAGATGTATTTTACATGTATATGTACGCATATTAACTCCAATTTCTAGCAGGTTATAAGGAAACATTTCTAATAATGTCATCCCTATTTTTCTTTTTTTTAGGAATTTCATTCTAGTCTTTGAAGTAACTTAAGCAATGGTATACTTCTCATCCTCACTCAAAGACGACGAAGATAATAATAATATGTACTACCTATAATTATTATCATAGTACATTAACAATGCAACAAAAAGGGGTTTCTCGTCAAGTTACGTGAAAATAGTTTATCGTTGACCATGAAATCAAACGAGAATACAGTTGATGTTGTGAGTCAGTTGCATCTACGTCGGTTCTAATTGCCATGTATGACTTTTGTGAACGAAAACCAAAGGAGAAGAAAGAGAAAAATATTTTTCAAAAACTCTATAAAATTTTCTTTTGGAACTGTAAAAACTCCGTTTTTTTAGGGTTAAATGGTCATACCCTCTCTCTCTTCTCTCTTCCCCCCCCCCCGACGTCCCACTCTCTTGTTCTCTCGGCCAAAGGAACGCAAAGAGGAGCCGCCACTGCTATGGCCACCATCCGGCCTTCTCAACCACTAACAAAGCTCCCCACACTTCCTACTACCCGTGCCACTAGTCTCCAATCACCGCCAAGCTCAACATCGCTGGAAAAATGCCATTTTTGGCCGCGGAAAGTTTTAATTTCCGGTAACGATTCCGACCGTTTGAACTCATGTTCTTGGACTCGTTGGGTTCATCTCGTCGAAAGAAAGCTCAAGATATATATTTCACAATTCTATTTTGCCCGGTTTGAAAGTTACCATTTTTGGGTGTTTTGAGTTTCGAATTTTAGATTTTCATCTGACCGTTAGATTTCCTTTTTGTTGTCATTTTTTGGAATGTACTCAGAAAAAGGTGAAGTTTGATATATATTGACTATATTTGATAGTCGGCATGAAAATCAATATCTAATGGCTTAGATTTTATCTAGTTTTGTATGTCACTGGTCCAATGTCGGTGCGGACTTGAATTGGTCGAGTTATATATCTAACTTAGTTATTTTGGGCACTAGAAATTCAACAAAGAAGACCACTAATTGATTTGAAACTCTGTTGAGAAGTTGGTTTATCCCAAGTGAGCGATCAAGGGCGTGGAATTAGTTCCCGACCCTCCAAGCAATCGTCCAATGCTACCTTGAGGACCCAACAGTATGGTATCGCTATTCTAGTAAGGTAGGGATTCGATTATCTCTAAATAAAATTTATTTTCTGCAACACATGATGACAAACGTGATTTTAGAACTGTTTTAGATATATTTGATGGAATTAAATTGTATTATGTATATTGGATTGCTCTAAGACTTTTCTGAGTGCAAGTTATTTTTGGATATGTGAAAATATGGCTGTTATGTTGCCCATTTGGTAGGTGTAGGTAATGCAGTTGCTCCTCCCCATTTGGCAGGTATAGGCAATGCGGTTGCTCCTCCAGGTTTGGTAGGCGACACACGGGTGTTCTCTCCGGTTATAGGCTAGGTGTCAGGTAGGTCATATGGCACACGTAATGTCAATACCCTAGTTTCCATTGATGAGAGGTGGTGAACTCATGAATATGGGTGGATTTGTGTCATGTGTTTGTAAATTGATTGATTTTTAGATGTCACACTCTGTATATCTATATATATGTATATATATACGGACTATTGATTTTCAGATATCGTACTTTACGTATATCTATAAATATGTATATGCATATGGACTGTTGATTTTCGGATGTCATATTTTATATGTATGTGCATACAGACAATTGATTTTTAAATATCATACTTTCTATATATCTATATATATATATATATATATATACATACATACGGACTATTGATTTTCAAATATCATGTTTTCATACACATATATATATAGTTATAGGTATATATCTATAGTTATGATTTTGGATTAAACTAACTATGCAGGGACTTTTCATCACAAAAAATGTATTTAAATGAGATAGTAGCTTTTCTACTGAGCTTTCGAGCTTACCCCTTCTTTCCCCCTTGCTTTTAGGTGGTTGTTCAATCGAGTTAGTCGCCTTATTGGCTAGTCATGTCACTTAGCTTATGCTCGTGATCTTATTCCTCTTTATTTGGTACATTTCTTTGTCTCACTCTTTCTCCATGTTTAACTGTTTAGTCAAGTTTGTTGTTTTTACTAAGTAAATGTATAAAGATAAATTTATTACTACATAAGAATTTGGTGTATAAATGGGACTTTATGGTTCTTAAAGAGCTTATTTCCCAAGAATTTTAGTCTCAAATATGTTAGGTTGACATGAGACTATTGAGTTCTACTCTTAATATAATCCTTCGCTTCGAATGAATGTTCGTTCTTGTACTCTCTCGTCCATTCAGATTGTTGGCTATCTGAACCTCATAAGTTCTAAAATAGCAATCTAGTATCTTATATCTTAGTTGTTGTGTTTGACCTTCTTGTGGATTATCTATATGTTATCCCTCAGGTTATGTTATCGTCCTTATTGGTAGTATTTGATTATGGTTGTACTTTCTTGGGAATTTTTGCTTATGATACATTATTTTGGTGTTTGCACTTTAAGTGATATTACTTGACTCTATTCATGATTATGAGAATGAGAGATTATTTTTTTGGGATTGATATCTTCATGATTACTTAGTTTGGATACATCGTGACTTGGTTCTATATTTGAATGATTGTACTAGTGATACTATTTATATAGCATGCTCATTGATTGAGTGATTAGTTTGATATTTTGAGATATTGTTTAACAATTGCAATTGCATTCCTCTAGTTCATCAAATTTTGTTATTATGTTTCTTTGATGAGACTCATTGACTTATTAAGAGTTTAGTGGGATTTTAAAAAAGTGAGTTATTTGATATTGGGAACTTTTGAAAATTTCAAGTTGATAATTAAGATTTTAAACAACGTGGACTTTTGTGTTTGACCAAAGTAACATATTTGTTTTCAAAGAGATCATGAACATTTTAAACTTGAGCACTAGTTGGGTAAAAATCAGTATACTTTTTTAAAAGGAGGTATTATTTTAAATTAATATGTTACTTTAAAACTAAGTATTGTGATATTACCAACTTATTTGTGGATTAGTAAGATTTTGTTTCACGTTTGGAAATGTTGATTTGAAATACCTTTAGACCAAAGTAGTTTATTTCCATGAATGTATATACGTAAATCAAACTTTTCAAGTATCTTCTCTAATTTTTGGACAGCCCCTACTTAATACTTGATTTGAGATTAACTGAATACTTTCACAAGTTTACTTGAAAAACAAAGGAACATAAGTTTCTTAAGAAAAGTTTTGGATAAAAATATTCATAAGTTTGACTACTCAGTAAACTTTGGTGTAGATTGAAACTGATTTTAGGGAAAAATTATTAGCTTCACATGTGTGTTTAAAGATTTGTACTTGTAATTTTTCCTAGAATGTATTACTTAAAGAATGGAAATTGATATGACTATTTGAGTTATAAAAGTCCTTATTTGGTGAAAATATTTGAAGTGGAAACTTCGATTTAAATCCTGTGACGCTTGTCACTTGTGTCTTATGCGTTTGATGGTCCAAATTGCATATTTCCTCTAAGTTTTCTTTGATATGATTTATCTTGTTGGTTAATGAATAGTCTCTTGGTATTTGTTGGATTATTTAGCCATTGTGATTTATGCTAGCCTGATTTCCCACGGTGTGAATAAAATCGCATAAGAATTATGTAGAATTTATTTTAATTAGATTTTTTGCATTGTATAATTGGTTTTGACTGATCTCCCTAGTGTTGGAGAAACTAGGGAGGAGAATGAAACTTTGATTTTCAAATCAATGAATGATGCTGAGTTATATGCCTTGACTTTACATATAATAGATTTTGAGTTATATATATTGGCTTTATGTTTGGCAAGCCTTGAGTAGAGCATGTTAGTATGTGATATTCTTCTTGAAGATTTGATTTCAGCTTTCCAATTTATGGAGTTCACATTAGTTTGTTATGCCTAGTATAAACCTCCATGAACTTTTAATGCTTACTTTAAATGGTTAGGTAAGAATCGGTGTTTGTTTTACCCATTGATAAGTGTATTTTACACTTATCTTTACTATCCTTTCGAGCCTAATAATTACTTGTCTGTGAGCTCTTTTTCCTTGTTTTGTTGCTATTGATGCACATTTCAAGTGACAGATCATTGAGAGGAGAATTCCAACTTTTCAAGTGAAACTGGAATAAACTAAGGCAATTTCGATCATTCACAAGCAAAGACGGACGAACGAATATCTTAGCAATGTTAGCAACACCAGAACGGAAGAACTTCAGTCGAACTGGGCACTATAGTGCCAAATTGGTGCCACAATGCCAAAAGTTCCAGAAAACTAGTGCTGCGGCTCCAGGTAGTGGAGCTGCAGTGCCACTCCACGACACGGCAGCACCACTTGCACGACATCATGACATCGGCAATTTGGCATCGCGGTGCCATTTCCTAGGTATTGTGGCACTGCACCACCATATCACGGCACTGCAGTGCCACCTATTCGATCGTTTTGGCATCGTAGTGCCAGAAAGTGCAGATCTATTGCAAAATTTTGGGATCGTGGCCAGTTTGCCTCTTCTATATAAACTCTTATATACTCATCTAATGAGGGACAATAAGGGGAACGAAACACTAGCAGCCAAGAGTTTCTAGAGCTATTTCTAATGGAAAAACAACATCAAGGAGAGGATTCAAGAAGAAGGAGAAATCAAATAAGAAACTTCAAACGAGTTTTTCTATCTCTTACTCTTAATTTTTTCTCTTCTATTTTCTACAAAATGATTATGTATCAATCTTTGTACATTTGTTGTGATAATATGAGTTAAACTCCATTTCTAGGGAGACAATTGAACCTCTAATGTAATCCAACTATTTAGTTTTTCTCTATTATTCTTGATATCCATGATTAAATTGATTATTTTATCTTGAGCTTAATGCACTTATTTACTTGGCCACTAAATAGATTGTCATTGTGAAATCTATGAGCTTGTGAAGGAGATTATAGGTTTGGATATAGATAGAACATCATAAGATCACCTAGTGTAGGGTGAGTTTATATAGGATAGGAATATACTTATGTAACTTGTATAACCTTGTGTAAGAATGACCAAACTTAATGAGTCTAATCAATTTATATTAGGAGTAACATATTTTCTTATATAGATAATTTCACTTATGTTTTGGAAAGGATTTTGTGAATACTTTAGGATTCTTGATTGTTGATTCTACATGAATAATTGTTTTATGAGAAAAACTAGTAGTTGAAGGAATTAGAGAGTAGATTGCATCCATAGGTTCCCTACTATTGCTTTAAGAACTATTTTGGTTACTTAGTTTTCAATTTCCTTTATTTTCTATTTACATTATTATTTATATTTTAATTCTTGTATAAAACCATCGAATATTATCGTTTAGATAAATTGAAAGCTAATTTCTTTAGTACTTAGCATTTGTAAATCAAGTACTTCTTATGGGATCGATACTCTCTTACTCTATATTACTTGTTGCAAATTGTATACTTACAGTGTTTTGTGTGTTAGAAAAACCTCTATTAAGTATTTGGCACCATTGTCGGGAAGTACAGTGATTTTCTACTTGTTAATGCTAATATCTATTAGTTTCGATTTAATTCAAATTTTTTCTTTTGTTGTGAATCTCAGGTACTTAATTTCATTATATGAGACGCACGAGGAGTACGGACTTCTTACCATTCGATCCTGAGATCGAGCGTACCTTGAAGGAAATTCGAAGACAGAGAAACCAAATAGTCAACTCTCAAGAAGCTATAGGAGACCGAGACAATGCTAGACCTTTGAGATACTTTGTGGTTCCTGTTTTTGAAGGTTTCGATCATAGCATTCGGAGGCTAGCTATCAACACCATTAACTTTGAGTTGAAGCCGATAATTATTCAAATGGTGTAAACCATGTGTCAATTTGGTGGCTTATCTAGCGATGATCCTAACCTACACATCATGAATTTTTTTGGAGATATGTGATACTTTCATACACAACGGAATTAGTGAGGATGTCATTCGCTTGAGGCTATTCCTATTCTCTTTGAGGGACAAAGCTAAGGTTGGTTGCCCTACCATCTGGATCCATCACTACATGGGAGGACTTAGTCCAAAAATTTCTTGCCAGGTTCTTTCCTCTAACCAAGACTACAAAGCTAAGGAACAACATCACTTTTTTTGTGAAATTCGACAATGAATACTTGTACGAGGCTTAGGAGCGCGATAAGGAATTGATAAGGAAGTGCTCACACCATGGGATACCCAAGTGGCTTCTTATTCAAATGTTCTATATTGGGTTGTTAGGCCATTTGAGGACCATTGTAGATACAACAGCCGGTGGTGCATTGATAGGCAAATCGACAGATAATGCATTTAAGTTATTAGAAGAAATCATGGAAAACAACTATCAATGGCCTGCCGAGCGTGTCAATCAAGGAGAATTGCTAATGTCAATAAGTTAGAAGTTATTTCTTCATTGGCAACTCTAGTTAGTGTATTGACCAAGAACTTGGAATCAATGACGAGAAAGATTGATTCTATGGCAGTCTATAGAGTGTATACAATGCAAGGCTCAAGTGGAGCTTGTGAGCAATGTGGTGATAACCATTTGAGTTCTTATTGCCCTTTGGGTATAGAGTTAACTCACTTCGTGGGGAACCACACTCAACATTAACACAACAATCCCTACTCCAACTCTTGTAATTCGGGATGGAGAAACCATCGCAATTTCTTTTGGAGTAACTAAAATCAACAAGGGTAGTCTAGATCAATGTAACATCAAGGATTTCAAAATTAAGAGCCATATCCACAAAAGAAGAAGACATTTATATAGGAGATATTCATTTAATATATTTCAAAGAATGAAGCTAACCTTGAAAATCAAGTGGCCACTATGAGAACCTTGGAGACACAACTTGGCCAATTGGCTAATGACTTAACTAACCGGCCTCAAGGAGTGTTACCAAGCAATACTAAGGTAAATCCAAGAAATGAATGTAAAGAGCATTGTAATGCCATCACATTGAGAAGTGAGAAGGAGTTAGTAAAAAATATTGAGTACCATATTAGCATCATGGGGGTTTTATAGTATAGTATTGTAACTCCATTGATGATGTAGAGTCCGCAAAGCTGCATGAGATATTTCTTTTGATTACCTCCCCATTTGGAAAGTGTAAATAATACGGTTGCTCCTTTAAATTTGGTAGGCGACACACGGGTGTCCCCTTTGGTTATAGGCTGCGTGTTAAGCAGGTCTTATGGCACACATAGTACCAACACCCTGGTTTCCATTGATGAGATGTGGTGAACTTATGGGTATAGGCGGATTTATGTCATATATTTGTGGACTAATTTATTTTCAGTTATCATACTTTCTGTATATCTATATATATGTATGTGCATATGGACTATTGATTTTCAGATATCATACTTTCTATTTATCTATATATATATATATATGCATACGTTTTAGATATCATGTTTTCATACCTATATATATAGTTATATGCATATACAAATACGGATTATTAGCTTGGAAAATGGATATGCATAGGTATATATCTATAGTTTTGCAGAAAGAATGATTTTGGATTAAACTAACCATGCAGGGACTTTTCACAGAAAGAATGATTTTGGATTAAACTAACCATGCAGGGACTTTTCATCACTAAAAAGGTTTTTAAATGAGGTAACAACTTTCCTATTCAGCTTTCGACCTCACCTCTCCTATTTTCCTCCTTTTTCAAGTGGTTGTTCAATCGAGTTAGTCGCCTCGTTGGCTAGTCAAGTCGCTTGGCTTACGCTCGTGGTCTTATTCGTCTTTGGTTGGTACCTTTCTTTGTCTCACTCTTTCTCCATATCTAACAATTTAGCCAAGTTTTTTATTCCTATTAAGTAAATGTATAAGGATATATTTATTACTATCTAAGGATTTGGTGTGTAAATGAGACTCTATAGTTCCTAAGAAGCTTATTTTCAAAATTTTAAAGTACTTGGTTTTCTCTGAATTTTGTAAAAATTATTTAGTTATATTAATTTCCACTCAAAATTAACAAAATTTATGGCCTTGAATTTTGGACTGTGACAGGAACACTATTAACTCAAAAGTTATCTAAAAAAACTCTATAAACTCAAAAGTTACTTTTCTAATTTATTTGTAAAAACTCTATAAACTCAAAAATTACTTCAAATTTAATGCTATTTTTTCCTAAAAAATAATTTTCTTACTTTTTGCTTGATTATCATTTTAGTCCTCATTATTCAAAAGTTTGTGGTGATCATGTCAATTGGATTACTTTGCCATGTATTCATAGAGAATTTCTTTCGGGTCGGAAAAAAAAAAAGAGAAAGAAACAAATATAATTTAAATAAATCAACAACCAAAGAAAAGCACTAGGACTCCTACAGCTCGTTTGGTATATAGGATTGGATTAGACTGGATTGAGTTATTAGATAGGATTAGATTGAATAGTACTATTTAATACTATATTGTGTTTGGTGTAACACAGGACTACAATAAAATAAGTATAATAATTTTTTTAATGTAGTTCTAATTATATTTTATTTATAAATAAATAAATAAATAAATATTTCCAAAAATAGCAAAGATAAATTTAAATAATCATTAAATAAAATAATATTATTTTAATCTATTTATTAAAAATAGATATATAAAAAAATATTTTTTAGATAAAAAGAAAATATACTTTTTTAGTTAAAAAATAAAAATTAGAATTTAATTAATATTTATATATATATTTATATTAATTAAAAAATTATTAAAGAAGTAAAAGAAAAAAAAACAAACACGTGTGCTTGGGCTTAGGATTAAATTAACCCAACCTCTAATTGGCATAATTTAGTCTCCTTCCCAAAAGACTAAAAGAGAGGGGGGAGGTGGGGCACACTCTTTAGTCCAATCTCTTCTTGAGTCCAAACATAGGATTTGACAAAAGAGTACAGTCCCAAACCTTAGTCTGGCCCACCAAGTAGGGCGTAGCTCGGAGGTTCAAAATTTTTCTAAATTACAGGGAAAAAACAAAAAAAAAGAGAGGATAAAGTGTCATCCACCATATAAGGAGTGCATCTAGCAGCTTGTAGAAACCCTATTAATTATGTCGAAAATTTAAAAAAAGAAATGAGAGAAAAAGAGAGAAATAAATGATGATGGTATGATCTAATACTTTAGAGATGTGTATATAAGTTTGGGGATCATATATTCAAACCTTGATAATTTGTGTATATGTGTATAATATTTTTCTTTAAATTTATAATAAGTGATGGTTATTAATTAAACCTCGATATTTTAGAAAAAAAAATGAGAATGACATGCATGGAAATTAGTTTGCCCCTTCGAGAAAAAGTCGGGGCATCAAGATATAAATAAGTAAAATCATCGAAACGTAACAAATGGTCTCTACAACAATGTTGGACTCCCAATCAGTGCGAGGCTATGACCTGTTTAAAATCGTTACGTTCTCGAATCTCAAATGCGAAAAAAATAAAGGAGAGAGAGAACATTAATGTTAATATGCACTTGGACCCCCAATCAGTGTGAGGCGGTGACCTGTTTAATATCATCACGTTCTCGAATCTCAAATTAAAAAAAAAAAAAAAAAGAACATTGATGTTAATGTACACTTGGGCCATAGAAATAGGACACGTGTACAGGGTGTGTTTCTGTTGCAAGCTATACATCCATCTACCATGGCATCTTTTGGAGTAAGCACGTGTAATTTCTTGTTCATAATCAAAATTGCCTTAATATATTTGGAGATTGAAATAGTGATTTTTGTAAACTACTATAAGTAGGTAAAATGTATCTGCATGAATTATAAGTTACCTACACAAAATACAATCAATGATGACGATTTTTTTCGCCTCTAACCCATGTAACATGATAGCTATTAAATTAAAATCGATCGGTTAAAAAAATTATACATTCTAAGCGGTTAATTTGTACCTAGCATATTTATACTACATACTATACATGTACACTAGGTAGACACACGTTGCAGAGCACGTGCAAAATGGATTTTCTTTGTATAACATTTTATTTTTCTTTTTGATTAGATAAGTTTACAGCACAAATTTCTTCTCTTTACAGCGAAATACAAACTATTGTCTATATTATTAGAAGTGTAAAATCCCGGATTCTTGGGAGGGTAGAAGTGGAATTTTATCAATTTTCAGGGATTATATTAGGTGAATTAATTTGTAAAACTTTTATGTATAAGGATTAAATTGTAATTAATTTTGAGGATTGAATTTATAGAGTTTGGGAACCGGAGACTATAGTGCAAATTTTTAAAAATTTGCACAGTCCCATAGTTTCCTACTCACGTGTATTCATTTTCCCACTCACCTTCCCTCTCTCTCTCTCTCTCGCTCTCTCTCTGCTCACTCTTGGCCAAGGGACCGAAGAGGGCTGCGCCACTGACCAAGCCGTCGTCTGCCTTCCAGCCCACCGACCTCGACTTGCCGTGCCGCGAGGGACCTCCGCCGGCCGTCACCAACTGCTGCCAATGCCTGCTTGCCGAAAAATACTATTTTCGGCCGTTTGAAGCTTTTCGTCACCAGTGTCGTTTCGGGCCATTTCAGCTCACGTTCTTTGGCTCGTTGGATTCGTCTCGTTATAAAGATCGTCAAGGTATATATATCTTAATCCTATACTGCCCGAATCAAAAATTGTTATTTTTGAAATATTTTGAGCTTGAGCTGACTTTTTAATCCGGTCATTGGATCGTGATTTTGTTGTCATTTTTGAATTGTACTCAGAAAATGAAGAAGTTTGATATATATATATATATATATATATATATATATATATATATTGCCTATGTTTGGTGATCAGCACGAAAATAGAAATCGGACGGCTAAAATTTACCTCGATTTGTGTGCCACCGATCTGGTGTGAGCTGGACCCGAATTGGATAAGTTATATGTCTAACCTAACTATTTTGGGTACTATAAATTCAGTGAAAAAGTCCATTTATGAACTTGAAACTCCGTTGAGAAGTTGGTTTTTTGCAAGAGGATGATCGAGAGATTAAAATTGATTCCCGACCCTCCGGATAATCGTCAATGACACCTTGAGGATTCAATAGTGGGGTATCACTATTCTTATGAGGTAAGGATTCGGTTACCTTTGTTTTATACTATTTTCGAATAAAACTTATTTTCTACAATATAAGAGAACAAATGTGGTTTTCTTTGAATTTCTTGAGCATATGTGATGGACTATGATGGTATGATATTCATATATACTGTATTACTCTAGGGATTTTCTGAGTGCAGGTTATTTTAGGTATATCAAAATAAGGCCATTATATTGTCCGTTTTTCTATAAAAACCTAATATACTTATTTTATTGAAAAACTAGAGCACGATTATTTTCACATTTTAGTTCTGCATTGCACGTGTCATAGGATCATACATCAGCACCGTATTAGGATCGTGAGTTTAAAGTATGACGCTGCTTACCCCACTATCGGTGTAGAGTCCGTAAACCCGCACGGATTTTGCTACTTCTAATTACCTCCCTATTTGGCAGGCATAGACAATTCGGTTGTTCCTTCAGGTTTGGTAGGTGACACATGGGTGTCCCCTCCGGGTTTGTTAGGTACATTTAGTACCATCATCCTGGGTTTCCACAGATAAGAGAATATGAGCTCATAGGGATGGGTTGATTTGTATCATGTGCATATGGATTGATAGTTTTGATTATATTGTTTTATATACATATATACATATATATATATACGTAGATTTCCGATTTGAAGTATATATATACATATATTAGATTTAAACTAATTATGCAAGAGCTTTCCATCACTAAAATATTTTCGATCAAGGTAACTATTTTTTCTACTGGACATTTTATGCTTACTCGCTTCCTCCCTTTCTCAAGTGGTGTTCAATGCGACTTTGGAGATCAAAAGGAGTAAGAGACCATCGGGATTGTAGTTCTTTATCTTAGTAATACTACAAGCGTGTTGTTGTGGTAGTTAGATTATTTGGTTTTTGTTTTAGCATTAAACTAAGATTACTACATTCTATTTTTATTTGTGAACTTATATATGCCATTCTGGTGTCAGTTTTGACGTGGATGATGATGATGCTTAGACTTATATTTGATTTACGTTCTTTTTTGTATTTATTCGATCTATATTTAATGGTATATACAAACTGTGGGATAAGTTAACGGGGTAAAATTCTAAATATTTTATCCAAAACGGGCCATTTTATAAAAACTAAAACTTTTAAATACTTTTCAAATAAATCAAGGAATTTCTCATCCTAGCGAAATTCTCCCTCAGCCACTAACTCGGGTTTTGGGTTGTGACAAGAAGAATATATACTATAATTATTTTAATAATCTATTAATCTTTAAAAAAAAAACTTTATTAAACTATATTATATTGAATATACCAAAGTTTCTGTTTATTTTGTTACTATTGTTAAGGTGAGATACTGAATAGGAAAATGATAAAATGCTAAGCAGAAAATATTCAACATACATATAGAAATTAAAAGAGAACGGACAGAATCTCTCGTTGTAGTAAGCTTATAAATGCGTACTAAATTACTCCATGCACATTATAATACAGAATGTGATGTCGTTTTTCTTTCCTCCAAGTGCTTGAGCACATTATTGTTCTTTCTTAATCCTTCAAGTGCTTCGACACGTTATCGTACTTTCACTTTCCTCGAATTGATGTCGTTAAGTTGAATATATATGTCTTGAATGATGGATGTCTTTCATCTAAGACCAAAATATCATCAATGAAAAGGCAGCTCCTCCAAAGGTACCATGTTTTTGTGTAGGAAAGGTCCAAAGAGACCTTGTCCTTGGTTTTATTAGAGGAATTTTCAATTCCTTTGGTTACCCTACACCATATTATCTCTCCAAATTCAACATTTAAATTATTCCAGTCGATCTCAAGAACAAGCTTAATAAACATTAAGCAAGAATAAGAAAAGAAAAAAACAAACCTCAAAGAAGAGTTAAAGACAAGCTCTAATATTTATAAATTAAAAAAAAAAATGGAAGGTTGGTCGTTACTCTTCTATTTAAATTAAACACAACTTTGTATGGTACAAATATCCAACGAAAGTACTCTCATATTATTATCATATTCAATTTTTCGTATATGTACAACCCAGAAGGCTAAACAACTACCAAATAATAACAACAAAATCATAAAGCATCACTATATCAATACAAGGCGTTTAATTCACTACAGGATAAAGACCTTTGCCAACGTGTTCAATCGAGAGGAGAAAATGTTAGGAAAAAAAAAAAAATATAGAGAAATAAGCGTTGGTAAAAGCCTGTCGATAAAAGTCACTTACTGATGAAACATAACTTCCGTCGGCAAAGGCCTATTTTACCAATGGAAATTAATGCCCCTCGCCGATGAGCACACCATCAAAGAAAATTGCCGTAGGATTTGAATTTGATTAACCATTTTCCGACGCGGTATATATTATGCGTCGGTAGAATATCGTTGAATTTGAATTGGTCCACCTTTTCCAGACGAATATGTGCAATTAGGTGTCGGCAAAGTAGCCCAGAGAACCTTTTTTGACGCTCTTTGTGCATCAGTATTATTAGGAATATTATTTACCAACGCACAAAGACCATCCGCAAAGAGATTTATTTATTTTATTTAACGTGAATTTTCCCTGACGTTACAGCTTATTTGCGTCAATAAAGGTGAAATAATTATATATATATATAGAAGTAAATTTTCAAATATTAATACTTAATAATATATAATGTAAGAATAGATAAATTAATTAATATAATTTAAATAATTAATTTGATTAATTAATAAGAAATTTGTACAAATTGTTTATATATTAGATAAAAATTTCTTCAAAATCCTAAGTAGAAGAAAGTGGTGGTAGCGGCTGCGACATTGGCAATGGCTAAGTTTGAATATTAATAATTATTAGTTATTAATATTAATTAATTATTTATTATGCTAATTAATTATTTATTGAATACTTTTTTAACTATTTAATTTATTACTATTTAGTTAAATTATATATAATGTTTTTTTAATTTCTTATTTTCAAATAATAGGTTTTATATTTAATAATTCAATTTTATGTTTAATAATAAATTCTATATATTCTAATTACTATAATTATGTGTTTTAATGTATAATTTTTTACGGAATTTTTAATAAATATTAATTAAAGTAAAAGATAACTTGTACTGCTTCTAGAGAATCCTAACTAACAAGGATCCTCTAGAAGATAGTACAAGTTCTCTAAGGATCTTCTAGAAGATAGTACAAGTTCTCTAGATTTGTCTCAGTATCTGCTATCAACTATTTTATTGCACTAAATATTATTTATTTAATGCATTAAAATGATTAACACTTTTTATTTTATTTTTTTTTAAACAAGGAACACATCTAATTCTACATGGCACTAAATACCAAATAATATGGTGTGCATATACGATACTTGGTACCACCAAATATGTGCATATATGTACACACACAATACTTGATACTAAATGTATACGTACATTTCTACAACACAATCACCTACATGGGAAAAATAAATTATATATACAACTCAATTAAATAGACAATGACCCAATAAAACCAAATAATATAACAAAAGAAATAAATAGATGGAAACTAAATTATGTAATACTAAGCTATAAATTAACTAAACACAAACTAAAAAACAACAATATTTCAATGAGAGATAAATGAAAAAATTTAAAATATACTAAATACTTAAACCCAAAAGCCAGAAAACTATAGAGCCAAGCCACAAACTATTGAGGCAGAAATGACTCCAAGCCAAAAACAAAATGAAGTGAGGAACCACAAAGACAAAAACGAATCAAAGTCATAAACCTGAAGACTTGACACCAAAATAAGAGGCGCAAAAGTCATAAATCCTAAAACGATAGACCCTAAAGTCAGAAATTACAAAACAATAGGCCAAAAATAGTCCAATACAGAAGCCTAATAGCTAAAACCCTCAATCCAGTAAACCTAAAAGTTATAAACCCTAAACTTTAAACAACAAAATAAAGTCCTGAAATGAATCTAACCCAAAAACCTAAAAGCCAGAAACCCAAAGGCAACAAACCTCAAAGCCCAAAACCACAAAACAAAAGGCCAGGAACGATCCAGGTAAGAATCCAAAAAGCTAGAAACCCCAAGGCAACAAACCCCAAAGATTGAAACCACAAAACAAAAGGCTATAAACGAATCTAGACCAAAAGCCACGTACAACAGAGCTAGAAGCAGAAAACAAATGAAAGAGACTTTTACCTTGACAATAAGGGAGAGAGTTTTTTACTGAAACATAGACAATAAGAGAGATAGAGAAAGAATGAGAGATAGACACCAAACATGCCAATCCAATAGGTATTTTTTTTTTACCTATGGATAGGTATATTTTTTTTTAGTCGTTGGATCACCATCTAATGGTGATCCAATGGCTATAATGAAGTACATGAAAAGACGTGCATCATTAATACTCTTTCTCTCTCTTACTTTTTACAATAAAAAAATGTGCATGCTAAATTTTTATTGGCCAAATTGATACCTATGTATAGGTAAAAAAAAAAAATACCTACTGGATTGGTGCCTATATATATATATATATATTTCTTCAATAAGCGAATCGACGAGTATTATAATTTTGGATTATTAGATTAAGATAAAATGACTATAATTAGTTTGGTAGTTTTATTAAAAAAAAGGAAAAAAATTATTTTATTCAATGTGTAAGAAATATCATTAATGCTTTACATCGTGAGTAGCTTATTTGTACCGCTTAATTAGATATGGATAACTTAGTTAGTTACAAATAAATCAAATATTTTTTAAGTTTAAATAGTTGTGTGTTTTTAAGTATTTTTGTTAGTTTAATGTGTTTTTGTAGAATTCTAAATAAATGAAAATCTAATTAAAATAATAGCAAAAAAAGGGGGGGTTTTAAAGTTTCTTGAATCAAATTGGAACTCGATGAGGTGAATTGATGCAAGCAAGGAGCAAAACGAAGATTAAAAATTTTTTTTAAAAAAAAAAGGCAAACATAGAGAATGGACCGAGAAAATAGCACATCCATGCCATTTAGAAGTGTAGCATGTGCCTATGACCTGTTGTACCACGTGATGGCACAATCGTGCCTCTTCCCTTATCTAGTGGCACAGTCGCGCCCTTGATGCTGACAGCTCATGTTTAGGGCTCGAATAGCTCAAGTTTCACCTATTTTCATAATACAACAATGGAGATTCATTTATCCTTAAAAATTTTCGAGTTTTTTTTTACTGGATAAGTGTGTTAGAGTTTGGTCTAGAAAAAATACTAAATAGGGATGGAGGCAACCTCCAAAGTATAGAGAATTAGAGAGAAAAATATAAGAAGAGGCATTTAAATTCCTAAAGAGATCAAGTTTGGAGTTGAAGATTTTTGAAGAATTCTTGATAGAGATTTTTGAATATTTGAAAATTTGAAGCTCATCTCTAGTATATTTTTTCTTTTCCTTTCTCTCTATCCTAATCTCTATAGAAATTTATATTGAGTTTATTTTATGAACATATTTAGATATATGAATTTCTTCATGAGATTAATATTGGATTCTACTATATTTACTTTATTTGAATTATTATAAGACCAGGATGCGATTAACATCTAGATAACCACTTTAAAGCTTAGGTTATCATACTACGAGGTAAACAATATCCTAACTTTCATTTGAAGGCTAGACTTAATATATAAATGCTGAAATAAATAGGTTAGATATGGATATCAACTCAAGTAGTTAGGCATATTATCTCATTTGATACTCGGTAGAGGTATTGATTTTATATTATATCACTCGATTGGTGAGTTAAATAAAATTAGGCCAATAATTACTTAACTTGACAAACTTAAGAGTAATTAGACAAAATTAAGTCTCAGTACATTCATATACAGTATTGTCTGCATTTTATTTATGTATTTATTTTTATTTTTATTTTTACTTGTTTATTTTTAAATTCATTTAGTTTAGATGTCTGGATAAAGTTATGTTACATAATTCTAGTACTTAACAACAATTTAGCACCCAATCTTCATGGGGTCAATCTTTCTTGTCACTATACAAGTTAGTTATGGTATTTATTAGGACACGCTAAATTAGTTAACAGGAGAAAATACAAAATTTTAATTCGTGTTCGACTACAAATGCATATTAGATATTTTATTTTCATTTTCAATGTCATCCTGTTAATTAATTCTTATAAAACTATATGCATTCCATGCTTATTAATTTAGATTCCTCATTAGTTATTATTATCTTTATTTTTTATTTTTTATGTTTGATTAAAAATACAATTTAATTTCATGAAAGCTAATTAATTTTAAAATGTAGCAAAATCATTCACACACTAACACAAAATAAAAAATGTTGACAGTAATTAAATGAGAAAGCGTCATAAAACTAGCCTCGTATTTCATGACTTTTTAAATAAATTCTATGTATTTTAAGAAATATGGGAAAATCTTTATGAATTTGAATTTTTTTTCCATTATACAAGGCCTTATAATTTGTCTATTTTTGAAATTCGACACCCTTAATGACAAAATTATCCCATGTGAATGGTAGATTTCAGTTTGAAAAATTAGGTGAAATACACCCTAGATAGTCAATTTTAGAAAATAAACCCCTCCCAATAGTCTTTAGATAACTACACCTGTTTTAAAAAAAAAAATGTAAAAGAACTTATATACCCTTAAGTCAAAAGTGCTAGACATAGTGTCAAGTGCTAGATAAAGGTATATAGCAACTAAATTGAAAGGGGAAAAAAAAAAAAAAAAAGAAGTTTGAATGTTTAGTACTATGTAGGGTGCCAGAAGAGCTAAATACGAGTGTCGAATGACACTTGACAAACTGACAAGGTATCTAGATTCTCAACCTTTCTTGTCTAACTAGATCTAGATCATTTTTTGAATGTTATGAGCTAGATACAGTGTAAGGAGTGCTAGACAAGAGTATCGAAAAGTTCTAGACAAAATGTCTAATAACTCAATCTCTCATGTTTAGATGAAATGTAGACTTTTGATAAGAGAAGTACCATAGGCTTTTTGTATTTAAAATAATTTAAAACTTAATAAAGAGTCTTCATCAAACAATCATTAAGAGTGTTGTATGTCCTAAAATTCACTATGATAAAGGTGTATTTTGTAAAGAACCTTGTATAGTTTTACAATGTTTTACACATCTTATACACCTTACATAACATATTTCAACATATTTTTTTAACTATAAATACTTTCTATAATCTTACATATACTATATTGTGTATATGAATATTTTAGTGCTTAAAACTCTACTAGGTTTATCCGTTTCTTTCATCTTAATCATACTTGTTTTATCTATGTTTATAATAGATTCTTGTATTTTCAATAAATGTAGTATGCTGTATATTTTTAAGTTATATAAAACATTTTTTTAATTTTTAATATTTTAAATAAAACTTCTGATTTTTCCCAAAATTTTTGCCAATATTGATATTTTCCATAATATTTCTTTAATTTTGGAGTACTGATAATTTCCAACAACATCAACATTTTTATTTTTTGTTTATATCATTGTCACTCAATTTATCCACGTGCTTAGTAAATTGTAAAGCCCTCATTTGAACATACTACTAGTAGCCCTCATTTGAACATACTACTAGTAGAGGTTAATGGCCTATTTAACAATAAGGTATTAATATCTTTAAATTAATTTCTATAATTACTCCTCCAAAAAGGGCTAATTTGAAGTTTTTGCTATCTTTTAAATCTCAGGAGATAGCTAGCTTTATTTATAAGACAATGTGGCTAATTTGAAGTTTTTGCTATCTTTTAAATCTCAGGAGATAGCTAGCTTTATTTATAAGACAATGTGTATTTGTGGATGCATATATTATAATGCATCCAAGTTGCATGCTCACACGTGGCTTAAACCCACTTTATTCCCCACAACAAGGTAATCTCTCAGTGGTAGAATATGTGAGAAAATTTAATCAGTAGTAAAGTTTTCCCTAAACATAGTCTTCAATTATATTACTTGGGTCATTTGCTTAATTTATGGGGGAGGTTTTTTTTAAAAAAAAAAAAAGTGGGGCTTAACTAATGACCACCATTAATTATAAATTTAAAAGAAAATATCACACACATATCCTACCAAAATTTGAACTTCTGATTTTCCTAAACTCATACACACATCTCTCAAATTTTGGACAAACTGAGTTCACCCATCTAGTTAATTTATGGAGGAGCTTAAGTCAAAGCTGGTTAGGGATGTCGTACATATGGACATTTTAGCCAGATGTTACGGCCCAATTTACGTAATTTGATTTACTTATGTATATAGTCTAGTATAGTAGAGTTACATTTACTACTATTTGTGTGGAACCTGCATATACAATTTTTTATTTGTAATATATTTATATACAAATCAAGTTTTAGTGACTCATTTGATATTAGGGTTAAAACTATGTTTATAGAATAATACTGACCGTCTATTGAATTTTTAAAAGAAAGTGAAAAGTTCAAATTAGCACATACTTTCAGAAGTTACAATTTCAAAAATGTTTTTAAAAAGTAACGCCTCACAAATGAGAGTTAATAAACTTATAGTAGTGATATGTTGAATTTCTGAGAAAGAGGCAGTTGGGAAAGTAACTATTGGTAGTGTTTCTCTTCTTAACTATATAATATATATATATATATATATATATATATATATATATTCTAAGACTCTCAAACACATAAAAATTTATTCCCCATGACCAAAAGGCTAATTTGCTATTCACTCAAATAGTCATATTTAGAAACTCATGATAATTAGAGCTAGAATCCACTTAAAACAGAAATATGTCATAGACAAATTAGCATCACAAATATATTAGGAATCTAATTAATCTAATGAAAGATGGACTTCACAAATTTTAGACTCCTAGGATGAATTAAATAACACTCCTATAAAGACAAGGATTCCTATATACAATAATACATGTCAAGACTCGATTAGATAGCAACTAAAAAGATCGATTTGAAAAGATAAGAAATCAAATACAAGACCTTGATTTGAAATTCTTTGTTCTAGTTTATCATTAAGTAACCCTAATTTCTAAGTATGTTAGATACTTAATTAGGTATCTAAATTTAATTAGGTATGCATACAAATATTTTTAAGAACATAGTGAGACCCTAACTAACCTACCCTAATGATCCATTGCACTGCTTTCAAACCAATATGTCGATTTACTTTCACTGCTACAGTCAGGACTACTATGCTATATATATGCATACAAGGGAACAATACTATTAAAGGTGTCAAAATGTACCGCACCAAAAAGGTCAGTTCACCTCCCATCATTTTGGCCCGTGGACATTATAACAGGCCCGAGCTGGGCTATATGTTTAAGTCCGCCTGGTCGGGCTGCCAATCTAGCCCGTTTGCTAAAAATATTTTTTTTTATTTTGAAATTTTTTTAAAAAAATAATTTTTCTAATATTTATATACATTTCTTCATTCTTTTTTTTTTAACACTTTCAAATTTCAATATATTCTACTTATATACTTTAAGCTTATTTAATTATTTTTAAACTTTTATCAATAGGAAAAAAAATATAACATATTATTTATTGTTTCATAAATTTTATTTTAATATTTTTAACTAATTATATAAATAATAATCTCTTTTTTTGAATTTTTTTTAAAAAATTTAAAATTAAGCCCATTTTGACCCATTCTAGACCCGACCCACCTAGGAATCCAATAAGTTTACAAGCTAAGTTGAGCTACATTTTAAAATTCCATATTAGGCCAGACCCGACCCACTTTTTTTAAACAGGCCGGCCCAATCTAATCTATGCTTCTTCTAAAGCCCTTTTAGACGGGCGTGCCGGGCAAGTCTGCTCGTTTTGATACCTCTATGCTATTAGATGTAAGGATAAGGCTAGAGAGACGCAAGCCGTAATGGTCCCCATGGTGGCATGTAATTGGAGTCTGAAACATGCATTTAAATATTGAAGTCCTTTCTTCCAGGATCCACATCAAACCCAATGATATACATTAGATTAGTATGCCTAAAGGTTGAAACACGCGTGAACCCTAACAGTCACAACCATCCAAGATATTACCTCGTATTCCAAACACTGCAGAGATAAATTAGTCATTCCTAATTGCTCTGAAAATACAAAAAACATTTCTCCATCATTATTACAGACATTTATTATCCATTATATGTATGGGCACCAATATACACACACCGAAAGAGATCATCTAAGAAATTATAGTTCTTATTTCATCCGTTTATATTAAATGGTAATCAATCCATAGCAAGTCAAACAAATAATTAACTGATGCATAATTTATTAATATTTTGGGTGCTAATTTAGACGGGATTCTTCGAGCTCTTATCTTGATGCTTTTTCCCTAAGTCGGGTATTATTCAATTTATTAATTGAAATAAAAAAGAAAAGAAGTGATACATAATTCATGGACATTTAACATGGTAACATGTCAGCAAAAGGATATCTATATATACGAACAGGTAAATACAAGCAGATCCCCAAACAAAAGGCAGAACAAGAAACACATTTAGTGCAATATGGGAAAGTAGATCAGTGCCAAAAGCTAGTTTTTAGCAAAATAACATAAAATCACATCGAAATATCTGCTGTCTATATATTAGTACTGATCACATTCAGTATTTGCTGGTCTCTCACATGGCTGACTCGAATGAAGATTTTAGATGGGGTCCTGGGACCACATTGGTCTGAGAAAGTAACTATTATGGGGCCATACTTGAAGACAGAAACATTTATGGCAGAAATGCTTTCCGATCAATAGATATATATATATATATATATATATATATATATATGTTCATGCACATGGTTCAGACTCACACCCTATGTTTCTTGATCTGCTAGACAATGCAATGACGAAAGGGATCAAGTACTTGGCTGTTCTAGTAGATAACCAAGCATGCCCATTTTAATTAAATTTCACTCACATGTTAAGAAACAAATGCTTGTCGACATGTTTAAGCATGTTTAAAAGGGTCAGATCAGTAAGTGTTTTTTATCACCACTACTTCGTCGTGAAGCAGCCAATTCTGACAAAAGAGAGCAAAATAAGTACAGTGCCTCTCGAGTACTCTTCATGACTGGACGCCCAAGATAAAGACAAGCTTATGCTAGCTAAACAATTTAGACAAATAAAACTCAAGTATGATTTTGTAATGTAGAACAACATTTGTTAATATTTGTATGACCTGTCCATAACAATACAAGGACAAAAGTTTCCATCATTTCTAGAAGTGTCATGCATGCAATTATTACACTTTAATTAAGTGTGTTTATGATATCAATTTTTTGGTGAAATAAATAAGAAATCACTTGTGTCCTTGTTAGGTATCTACTGGGAAAAAAACTAATAAAAATAATAATTAAAAAGTGAATACCATGCAGTTACCCTTTATGCTAGAAAAAAGTACTCTTCCTTGTATTAAAGACTTTGCCTTTTCCTCTATTTTAATACGTCTAAACAGAAACTTGAAGCTGCTTGTTGCAGTATTGCTGAAGAAAATATAGCTCTTGGAACCAGTCATTCATTATACTGCTCCTATATTCAGCAAGTATTCGAACAATTCATATTAAAAATCATGAGATTTTTAAAAAAAAAAAAAAATCCTCTAGTTTGCATCATCATCCCATCAAATTTTAAAAATGCCCTCATCGCGAAGAGTAATGGTAGGCCCCAACTCGTGTCCCAACTTCTTAAATAAATATTACAAGTGAATTTTCACACTTTCAATTGGTAAGGATACAATTTTCGATATATAGATAGGCTTAATAGCACTGAGGAATAGTTACATGACGAGTACTCAAATATTTTCTAAAATTGTTAGGAACCCTGTCATTATCCGATATGAATACGAGTGAAGTCGTAGAACATTCCCAATTCCCTCTCTATTCAAGGCTCAACTCTGACTTAGCTAGCAGCACTTCTAAATGAGCAGAGTGAATGACTTTAACAAGGTCCGAGGTGAAGTAACAGATTTTTTTTTAAAATGGCAGATGTATAATGAAAGTTCATGACAACAGCCATAGAAGTGGTGATCAATCTCAATAAAGCTAAATGGAGCCTACATCAATAGGTACATGCGCAGAAAAGAAAATAATCACAAAACATCAAAGGTAGAGACAAAGCCATCTCCAAAATCTGGATGGAATATCAGTACAACTAATCTGCTCAGAGGAAATCACAAAATATTGGAAAACTGTGTTTTGTCAGATCCACAAATAAGATTTTATTCCACTTGTCTTCCACAAGCCTACTTTAATGCATATATAGACAACTGAAAGATATTAATCATATCTCATATGATATCTGTTATGTTAGCAGACACATTTAAAGAACAAAATAATCAAATAAACTATGGAAGAATCTTAACCATATGAAAAGACATTAATATGTGTGGCAGTGTTTAGACACTTAATGAAACTAAAGAACTTTTTATTTCTTCACCTGCTTGAAGTAAGAAATAACCACCAAATGATTTGTGTGCCTTAGATATATATATATATATATATATATATATATGTATGAATATTTATATGAAGACCGCATTGCAATGGCTTGGAAAACATGCCAAAGAACTAATTCTACGCGAGGTAACTTTTACATGCGGTTTGGACAGAGATAAAAGTTCTTTGCTGCATTTCCAATAATTTAATCGGACAACAAAAAATGGTTATGTATTCCACTTCAGGCAGGTGTTGGTTCATATCATGTTTATCATCCAGCGTACAGATTTTCTAAACTCCCAATTGAATTCGAAATATCAACCTTTAAATAGTAGACAGATTTTATCATAAGGAATATTATACTGCTACCTGTGCAACTTAACTTAGATTTATTCAAAAGGCTTTCCACATGGGTTTTTATTGTACATTTAGAAAAAGTGTAGAATGAAATAATATCTGAAGGGTGGTAATTTTGCCAGGATTTCAGGACAAAGATAAAAAAATCTTGTAAAGATATGCCTGCTAGATACGAGCCTATGGAAATAAACATCGTGCAATTGGTTCAAATCCTTTGGTTGTTTGTGGTGGAGAATAGACCATAGGCCTATATCTAGTTTTGGTGTATTTGAAAGAGACCAGAAGAACCATGTTTGATCGAAGCCACATGCAAGCGTGAACATGTATATATTTTAAAAAAAATAAAAAATATACACGTACCCAATATGGTTACAGTAACCATACATGCACACCAAGCACGATAATAATTCATTCATATATATATAATATTAAAAAGCTTAAAACAACAAAGAAAAATTAGAAGGGTTAGAGCTCAGTATATATGAGCTAACCATGAAACATATGGATCTTGCATTACATGGTAACTGGAAAAACTCTAGTTAGACTACACTTCCTTGGCAAACCAACCAAACAAACAATTACATATCCTCCCGAGTAATTTACTGAGAGTAAGATCTGTACTTCTCTGCAGCGGACTGTGAATGAACTAATGTCCCTACTACAAAAACGATATTATACAACATTTTTTGAATGTTACCTGTTATGTTAAAGCAACACTTGTTAAGTACTGTATTTTTCAATGTTGCTGAAAGTCATTTGAATGTTACATATTATATTAAGCAACATTTGTTAAGTGTTGCAGAAGGTCATTTGAATACGTAATATTTATTAAGTGTGAGTACTTTACGCAATATTTATAGCATAAATATAGTATAAAATGGTCATTTAAAAGAGGTTTTAAAGAGATTATGTAACACTTTCATATAAAATGTTATATAATATCTAGTAGTTACCCATTATAGGCAACATTTGTACGATAAATGTTGCTTAAAGATACAATTAAATTAAAAAAAAATCGCAAGCTTAAAATCTGCTCCAGCACGCAAAATATTTCGCAGATCCACAAAAATTAGTAAATAACAACTATTTATAGTGATCTTAAACAAGGTATTCAGAATGGCCTAACAATATAGTATAAAGGTATCTCTATCTAATAATATTAGCTCTAGTTAAGAAGGTATTTTGTTTGCTCGAGTTCAGTGTCCAAGTATATTGTTGGGCCTAACAATTGGAGAGTGTTAGGTAATGCAAACATGATAACATTCGGCCCACTCATTGTACAGCTTGCATGTGTTTCAAGTTGTTTTTGGGCATTGTTATCGGTTGGGAGCAATTAATGTTGAGCCCCTAAAACGGCTAGTACCTTCAAGTCTGAGAAGCATAACTATCCTGAAGTTTCGTAGGAAAAGTTCATAAATACCCCTTTTCCAAACCTTATTTTCATAAATACTTTTTTATTTTTATTTCATAAATACCCATTTTTAGAGAAATATAGACTACCACTATTTTACACATAAAATGTATACCGTAGTCTATATTTTCTGAATAAAAATTATACTAAAAATTGGCACATATTTTAAAATGTATACCATAGGTTAAATTTATAAGAAAAATGTAAATCGTGTTAAACATTTATATTATAAATGTATATCGTTCATATTTTATACATAAAATGTGTATCTCATAGATAAAATTTACATTATAAATGTGGGCTACTTATATTTTACATTGCGAACCATAAAAATAGGTATTTTTGAAATAAAAATTAAAAAGAAGTATTTATGAAAATAAGTTTTAAAAACGGGTACTAGGCATAAATTTCTCAAGTTTTGTCTCTTTATTGCTTGAGTCTTATCTGTGAGTTTAATTAGGTGTAGTTCTGAGCACATCCATGAAGGAACAAATTAATATTCCATCCTTGGTACATACCAAAAGCTCACATACAATATATACTTTTCTTTCCTAAGATAAACGAGAAATTAATATATCTTACAAATGTCTACAAATTGACTTTTGGCAACACCAAAAAAACTCTTTATTATTTAACTAATTCAAAACTCTAAGACAAACTTGGTTTTATGATGGCTCTTTCTCATTGTCAATAGCCAACATGCACCCCAGGATTGTTATGGGCTGAATATTATTGGTTCACCATAAAGTCCAACTCTCTATATTCGCAAATTTTGCATCTTTGTTGGCAAATTGGTATAAATAGAAGTAACTTTTACTAAAATGGCGTTTTAAGTTGCATTTTGAAAAGTGACTTTTCTAGTCGTATTTTAATATTTTTGTAATCTTGTGTGATAGAGGATGACAGAATTTGTGATCATTGATTGATTCTAAAAATGTCAAAATTTTACATTAACAAATTGTGTAACTCATCTTCACACAATTTGTAACATTACTAGAAATATCAATTTGAAAAAAAAAAAAAAAAATACTAAAAAGATCATTTTGGGCCAAATTAGAACTGCCCAAATCAATTTTTCATCTTTATTCCCATTACTTGTACTCCTTTCGAGTTTTCCCTAGCTTATTTTCTCGTACGTATTATAAAAATACCAATGTTTATTCGCATTAAAGTTTAGAAGACCCAACTACTAAGTGGTCCTATTGCTCTTATCTATCCCTGCCCAAGTAATCTCTCTTTCTTTAACCAAAAATAAAAAAGTAAACTCTCTTTCATAGTACAGGAACCTCTACATCTTTGTTCGCCGCCCCCCTTTTTCAATAGATAGGATTATTTATTTTTCTTTTTTTTTTTGTTTAAATACTTGAAGAAAATAATCTAATTCCTATTTTGGATTCTGACTTTTTAAATGTCTAGCAGTAGCAGTCATACTATATATATATATATATATAAAGGTTGGCAATTGAATACGTATTTCTTTAACCTACAGAGAAGTATTTTTTATAGTCAAGTATTTTTTATAGTCGTTATATCATCATTTAATAATAATCTAATGAATATAATAAAGTGTATAAAAAAACGTACATCATTAATGTTATTTCTCTCTTTTAGTTTTTATTATAAAAAAAATATGCACGATAAATTTTCATTAGNTTTTTTTTTTTTTTTTGAAAAGAAGACTTCATAACTTTTATTAAATCAAATTATCAGCTAAGAGATTGGTAATACATCTCTGGATAACATGGGTTGACAACAATAGAAATCCTTTCTAACATAAAGCTTTGCAAGTGTATGGGCCACTTTATTGCTGTCACGAGTAACGAAGCGACAAAAACCTGCATCACAAAAATACATTAAAGTTTAAATTTTCTCAATCAATATATCATCAGTAGACAAACTAACCAATGAATTCATAAACTCAATTGCATTCCAACAGTTATTTTCAATGATATACACTGACAAAAATTGTTCATAACATTAACTAAGGGCCTCCTGGATAGCTATCAACTCAACATCAAAAGAACTAGTAGAAATCGGGACTAGCCTTGCTAAAACATCAGTCAAATATCCATTACAGTCCATGATCACAGCATCCACACTTACACATCTTAACCTTTGATCAATAGTGGCATTTATGTTTACTTTAAGAAAACTAAGAGAAAATGATGGTATAAGAATGATAGACCATTAAACTTTGATTTACCATGTTTAATCAAAGCACACTAGATTCCCCATAAAATTACAATGATAGAAAGCCTATCTCCATAGATCAACTCAAACAATTTTACATATATGGGCCACTTTATTGCTTTTACGAGCAACGAAGGAACAAGAACCTACACCACAAGAATACACTAAAGATTAAATATCCTCAACTTTAGTAGACAAACCAACCAATAAATTTACAGACTTAATTGCATTTTAATAGTTATTTTCAACCATATACACTGACAAAGATTGGTTATAATATCAACTTAGGGCTTCTCAGATTGCTATCAACTCAGTACCAACGTAACTAGTAGAAATATGGACTAGCTTTACTAAAACATCAATCACATACCCATTACAGTCATTGATTAGAATACCCATACCTACACATCCTAACCTTTGATCAACAACGACATCTATATTTAGTTTAAGCAAACCAAGAGGAAAATGTCATCTAAGAATAATAGACCATTAAATTTTGATTTACCATGTTTAATCAAAGCACACTAGATTCCCCATAAAATTACAAAGATGCAAAGCTTATCTCCGTAGATTAACTCAAACAAAATTTTACATGTAGAATGAAATAGATAAAAATCATAGCAAGCAATTAAAATGCAAGATTTTCAATTAAAGTTTCCCCAATTTTTGTTTGTGATATTGTGATCATAGTTGACAACTAAAAGTATTTTTCTAAGAATTTTATGTTAATAACAACAAGGGGTGGATAGGTACATATCCTTTTGTTGGGGGAAAAGTTCATAAATACACATTTTAAAACCATAATTTCATAAATACCTATTTTTTATATTTATTTCATAAATAGCCCTTTTTATACTCATTTTTTTATAAATATAGACCACTACTATTTTACATATGAAATGTATACTATGGTATATATTTTATGTATTAAATATGTATTGTGGTCTATATTTCATAAATAAAAATTACACTAAAAATTGACATACATTTCAAAATGTATACTATAAGTCAAATTTATAATAAAAAAATATAAACTATGGTTTATATTTACATTGTAATGTTTATGCTTACAGTGTAAATATATACCGTTTATATTTTATATATGAAATGTATACCTTATGGATAAAATTTATATTGTAAATGCATACTGCTCATATTTTTCATATGAAATGTGGACCATAGAAAGAGTATTTTTGAAAGAAAAATTAAAAAGGGTATTTATGAAAATAAGTTTTAAAAATGGGTACTAGGCATAAATTTCTCTTTTTTAGGCTCGTAATATCAGTAAATGGCTTCAGATTAGTAGCTAGCTAAACAATCGAAAATAAAGCTAAATGGCCTCAAGTCATAACAAAATGACCTTTATTTAAAAAGAAATTTTGATTTTTTATGGTAATTTTTCAAAAAAAATTGAAAAATCATAGATTATAAAATTATTTGAAAAAATTAAAAAGATTTAGAAAAATATCACTTTTTATTAATTAATGAGATACTTGAAGTAAATCATATAACTTGACTAGTTATCTTAAGCAACTAGCTTGGTTATTCCAAATAATCTAACTAGTTATCTCGAGTATTATTGAAATGTACCAATTTGGAAAAACAAAAAGTGCTAATAGTCTAAATATTTATTAAAATTATTTTTAAAAAAATTTTCAAACTAAATTTTTTTTTTCTAAATCAATTTGGGATTTTCAAAAAATTTAGCCCATTTGGGAATTTTTAGTTTTGGTACTTTGGGTTTGGAATTTTATAAGAAGCCCTTGTTTAAAAGTTGTAACTAATGGCCAAAGTTATTAATAAATGGTGCCTCCAATTTAAAAGTTAGCTAATATAATAGTGAAATTTATGCCTAATATTCGTTGTTTAAAACTTATTTCATAAATACTCATTTTTAATTTTTCTTTCAAATATACTTGTTTTTATGGTCCATATTTATATGCAAAATATGAGTGGTCCACATTTATAATGTAAATTTTATTCATGAGGTACACATTTCATGTGTAAAATATAAACGGTATATATTTTAAAATGTATATCAATTTTAAGTGTAATTTTTATTCATGAAATATAGATCGTGGTATATATTTAATGCACGATATATATATATATATATATATATTATGGTATATATTTCATGTGTAAAACAATAGTGGTCTACATTTCTCTAAAGGGGTATAAAATGAGTATTTTTTAAATAAAAATAAAAAATAGATATTTATAAAAATATAATTTTAAAGCGGATATTCATGAACTTTTAAATAGCCCAAGAAGGGTATAGCCACTGTGTAAGAGTGACCTATTTCCTAGAGTCTTCACGAACATTCGTTGATGGAGTTGGAACTCCTATGATCATGCATAGAGAAGGTAGCCATCTTAGTCGCCCTTCCTTCTCCTGTATTGCAGCCAAAAAAAAAATATAGCTAAAGTGTTTTAGTATTAAAGATTGATCTGTAAATATGTTTTAGTCATAGTATATATAAATCCGAGTTTGGAATATCTGTTATAGTACCTTTCCTTAAAAGAAATAAAAAGTCTACAATTTGAGTACTTTAGTTTGGTAGATATGTGTTGAGCACTTTCCCATATATATTTAGTTTTAGCATTTCTATTACTGAGATTAGTAATTAGCCATAGATTAAAAGTTATATCAAAATTCTTTTAAAAAAATGTTATATCAAAATTACCCAATTTTATAGCTAAATGGCTCAAATAAAATACGTTGAAATTATATACCCAAAATATCTTTACTGCACGCTAAATTTGAATCCTAAATATGCCATATTATTTTATAGATTTACCAACAAAAAATCCATGTACATGTAATAACGATACAAAGAATCTAGTATAATAAAATTGGTATATCTTCAATTATACCACCTCTATATAAAGATATACCAACAAGAAAATAAAAAGTAAAAAGACCAAAAATAAGAGTATAAAAGAATCTAGTATAACAAAATTGGTATATCTTCAAATATACCATCTTAATTTATAGATATGCCAATACAAAAAATAAATATAAGAAAACCATCTTAACTGAAAAATAGACATTAACTAATAAAAATACCTCTTAACTAACAAATAGATGTTAAGGATCATTAAGTCATAAATTAGTAAATAACTAACAAATAAAAAAAAGGGTAATTGAGCTATAAATTAGTAAATAACTAACAAATGGACATTAATTACAAAAACAAGGGGTCATTAAGTTTTAAATTAGTAATTCACCACCAAATGGACATTAACCAACAAGTAAAAAAAAAGATTATTAAGCTATAAATTAGTAACTAACTAATAGATGGGCATTAACTTATAAAAGCGGTTATTATATAAGCAATAAATTAGTAAAGATGGTCAGTTACTAATTGCAATTCAAAAAAAAGTCATACCTTTATTCTTTAAAATAAGAAGAATCACACAAAAATACCATGAAGTTAGAGTTTTTTTAGCAAAAATTAATCCGATTTTAACTTTTCCAAATTAATATATTGACATTTTAAATATCTACAAAATTATACTATCCACGGACTAATAAACTGATTTTAAGTTAATAAAATGACCAAATTACCCTCTATAATTGTATAAAAGGGTTTGAGTGATATCCTTGCAAAATAATTATAAATAATGATATTAATTTTTAAGTAGGATTTTTTTATATAAGTTTTGATTTAAATAGAAATAGAAATTAAAAAAATAGCCTAAAAGAAAAAGAGATCAACAACGGCAATCCCAAATAAAAAATTTAGATCAACAATTTAAACGAGTCCTCAACAAAAACAAAAAGTGTAATGAAAATGTGGAGATAATCTCACAAGAAAGAGGTCTAAGGCTCTAAACAAACCGCTCAATGGCAGATGAAATGGTGAATCCCAGTTTTTGGTAGGAACTAGAAAAGAAAAAATAAAACTAAAATAGAAGGAGAAAAAGGAAAACCACCAAATTGTCTCTGAACAATAAATTGTAATAATAGTGTTAATAATGGAGTAATTTTGAAGCAAAAATCCCCGATCTTTAGCGCCTTGCTATTTAGTCACTAACTTTTAAATTTTAGCATTTAAATCCCAAAATCATTAAAAGTTTTGCAGCCGTTAGTCCTAGTCTGTTCTATATGATTATCATGTATTTAAAAAAAAAAATCAGATGTAGGAAAAATTAAATAAAAAATGGAAAAGTCATCTGCTGATTAAAAGAAAACCGAAATCAATGTAATATGCCCTTTATGAAAAAAAAAAATAAAAAAATAAAAAAAAAAATAACTCAGGCTAAATAAGATGATTTCTCTTATTCGAATAGTCAAACGTACTCTAAACGAAGAAAGAAAGAGAGAATAGATCAGAGATGGGATCAAGCAGGAGCAACTCAAACTAAAGAATCATGTATATTCATGGAGTTCTTAGTCATCTTTCTTCTTGATCTGCTTTGCTCATTTACTTATTTATTTTGCAAATTTCCTTTTTTCTCCTAATGTAAACATAAATATTTTGAAGTACTTTCCTCCTTAGATTATCTAAATTTAACATGTTATTAAATTACTAACTAAATACACATAATGACCATGTTATAGTGTCTACAAGTGTATTTAAATGAAAATATGTTAAATAAAAGGATTTGAAGAGAAAGAAAATACATTGTTTGGTTTTTTAGGGTTCTTGGAGTCAGAGACGGAGCCCGGATTTCTCACCAAAGAGGGGAAGACTTGTCACGATACAAAACTCGGGCTAATGGCAAAAGGGGAATTTCACAAAGATGAGAAATTATTTGATTTATTTGAAAAAGTATCAAAAGATCTAGTTTTATAAAACGGTCCATTTAAATAAAATAATTAGAATTTCATCTCGTGAACCACTACCACAATTCGTATACACCATTAAACATAGATCAAATAATTATTTAAAAACGCAAAATCAAATATAAGTCCAAGCATCATTATTATCCACGTCAAAAATCAAACACCTAAATGGCATACATAAGTTCACAGACAAAGATAGAGCGTAGTAATCTTGGTTCAATGCTAAACAAAATCCAAACAATCCAAACACCATGACAACAAGCTTCTAACATTACCAAGAAAGGAACTACAGTCAAGAAGACCTCTTACTCCTCTTGATCTCCCAAGTCGCACTAGACACCACCTGAGGAAGAAGGTAAGGGGGAGTGAGCATAAAATGCCCAGTAGGAAAAGCAATTACCTCGGTCAAAAATATTTTAGTGATGGAGAATTCTTGCATGGTTAGTTTAGTTCAAACATACATATATATATATATATATAATCCAAACCGGAAATCCATATATATATAAAGCAGTGTAATCAAAACCATTCAATTCATATACAAATGATACAAATTAACCCATACCCATGAGCTCTCATCCTCTCATTTGTAGAAACCCAGGATAACGGTACTAAGTATGCCTAACAGTCTGCCTGACACCTAAGCCCATACCTAGAGGGGACACCCGTGTGTAGCCTACCAAACCTGGAGGAGCAACCGAATTGCCTACGCCTGCCAAATGGGGAGGTAATCAAAAGTGACAAAATCCTGCACAGGTTTACGGACTCTACACCGACGGTGGGGTACGTAGCACCACACTGTAAACCCACGATACTAACACGGTGCTCATGTATGATCCTATGACACGTGCAATATAGAACTGAAGTGTGAAAATAATCATGCTCGGGTTTTTTCGATAAAATTAGTATACTAGGTTTTATAGGAAAACGAGCAGCATAACGGCCCTATTTTTAATATACCCAAAATATCCTGCACTCAGAAAATTCCCAGAGCAATATAATATGTATATATCATAGTTTCCATCACAGATGTTCAAGAAAACCAAAAGTCATATTTATTCTCATATGTTGCAGAAAATAAGTTTTATTTGAAAACGATATCAAATAGAGGTAATTGAGTCCCTATCTCGCTCGAATAGCGATACCATGCTATTAAATCCTCAAGGTATCGTTGACGATTGTCCGGAGGGTCGGGTACCAATTTCAAGCTCTCGATCGTCAACCAACTTCTCAACAGAGCTTCAATTCTACAAACGGATCTCTTCACTGAATTCCTAGCACCTAAAATAGTTAGGTTAGACATATAACTTGTCCAATTTGGGTCCGAGTCCACACCAGGTCGGTGGCATGCAAATCGAGATAAATCTCGACTATCTTATCTCGATTTCTGTTCTGGTCACCAAACATAGACAATATATATATATCAAACTTCTCCATTTTTCAAGTACAATCCAAAAATGACAACAAAAACACAATCTAACTGCCGGATCAAAAAGCCGAAGTTAAACTCAAAATATTCCAAAAATGGCAACTTTTGATTTGCACATTATATGGTTAAGATATATATACATTGACAATCCTTGCGACCAGACGAATCTAACAAGCCCATTTGAGGTTGAACGGAGGTTGGAATCATCACTGGTGGCCAAAAATCCGAAATGGGCACTTCTTCTTCTCCAGTGACGGCGAGCTCCCAGGCGGCTGTAGTTGGCCAGTGTCAACTTAGGTGTAGTGCTGGCGAGCTCCGTCGGCGATTCCCGTGGTTGGGCGACTAGGAAAGGCGGTGGCGGCGGCTTCCTCAGTTCTCGACCGAGCGTGCGTAGGAGATAGAGAGAGATAGAGAGAGAGAGAGAGAGAGAGAGAGAGAGAGAGAGAAAACATCGGGGGAGAGAGAGAGAGAGAGAGAGAAAACATCGGGGGAGAGAGAGAGAGAGAGAAATGACAGGGCACGTGGCCCTATCTTATGGGGCTGTGCAACTTTTCAAAAATTGCACATAAGTCTCTAAAATTTTAAATCTCTATCAATTCTGTACCCTAAAATTTACAATTTAGTCATTCTGTATAAAACTTTTGCAAATTAATCCCGCCTAATATTATATCTGAAAAATTGGTAAAATGTCCAAATTACCCTCCTCAAATCCGGGTTTTTTTATTTTCTCCTCCTTAAAAGATATTCGTCCCGAAATTCAAAATACAAGTCAAGGTTTACATCACAATATAGCTTCTGATTGAAGGTTAAACAAATTAGGGTACTTCTTGTACATCTCCATCTCGAGTTCCCAAGTAGCCTCGTCTTCTTTGTGATGTTCCTAAAGCACCTTGACAAATGAGATCTCTCTGTTGCAGAGCACCTTTAACTCTCTAGCTAACAAACGAACAAGTTGCTCTTCATAGGACACATCTTCTTGGATCGGTACATGCACATACTGAACAACATGAGATGGGTCCAGCATGTACTTTTCAACATCGACATATGAAACACATTATGTATATAACCCAACTGTGCAGGCAGATTCAAGCAATACGCCACTAGTCCAATTCTCTCAGTGATCTTAAAGGGACCAATATACCTTGGAGCAAGCTTACCCTTAATCCCAAATCTTGTAACACTTCGCCTTGGAGTCACTTTCAAGAATACAGAATTACCAGTATCGAACTCTACCTCACGCCTCTTCGGGTCAGTATAACTCTTCTGGCGACTCTGAATCTCCTTGAGTCGCTCTTAGATATCCTTAATCTTCTTAGTAGTCTTTTCAATTAGTTCAGGTCTAAGAGTAACACGCTCTTTGGGTACTGCCCAACACAAAGGCGATCTACACAGTCTTCCATACAACACTTCATATAGAGCCATATCCACACTGGTCTAGTAACTATTATTGTAAGTAAATTCCACCAAAGGAAGATGATCATTTCAGTTCCCACCAAAGTCCAGTATGCAACAACGTAGCATGTCCTCAAGAATCTGAATTATCCTTTCAAACTGACCATCTGACTCCGGATGGTGAGCCGTACTGATATCCAACTGCGTACCCAATGCTTTCTGCAAGGCTCTCTAAAACTTAGAAGTGAACCTTGGATCTCTGTTGGAGACTATGCTTGAAGGTACACCATGCAAGCATATGATGTTCTCCATACATAGTCTACTGAGCTTAGTAAGTGAGTAGTCTATCCAGATCGGTATAAAGAGAGCACTCTTCGTCAACTAATCAACTACCACCCAAACTATCATTCTTCCTTAAGGTTTTCGACAACCGGTACTGCTACTTCAAGTCCCAGTACATCTTAGTACTACCCGGATGTACTGAGAACCTTGATTTGTGAGCCTCAGTTAGAATGGTTTCTCGAAGATTAGAGTCATTAGCTACAGCCAACTTCTCACTGAAAAGCAAAAACCCTTGCCTGTTAATGTTCCAACCATCTAACTGTTCACTATTCCGAAGCTGGTTTCAGATTGTCCTCAACTCCCTGTCTTGCCACTAACTCTACTGAACAGTCTGGAGAAGTGATAGTGAAATCACAATGTTGCTCAGGCCAGTAACACCTTTATTCTCAAAGTACTACAATTTGTAGTCACCAATCGCAATTGAGTTCCTCCAATCTTCAAACACCAGTACAGCTAGTGCACCATGAGGCTTCCTGCTCAGTGCATCAGCTACAATATTGGCCTTACCAGGATGATACTGTAGGTCGAAGCCATAATCCTCTATATACTCAATCCATCTTCGCTGTCTCAAGTTCAGATCCTTCTGGGTAAAGAGATACTTCAAACTCTTATGATCGGAGAATATGTCGAACTTCACACCATACAAGTAATATCGCCAAATCTTCAAGGCAAAGAGTACTGCTGCAAGCTCCAGATCATGGGTGGGATAGTTTTTCTCATGTGGCTTCAACTGACGAGAATCATAAGTCACATCTTGACCATTCTGCATCAAGACACATCCCAAACTCGTCTTTGAAGCATCAGTATATACCGTATAAGGCTCATTACTGTCAAGAACAGTAAGAATAGGTGCAGTGGTTAAACTCTGCTTCAACCTAATAAAAGCATCTTCACTTTCTTAATCCCAAACGAACTTAATGTCCTTCCTGGTCAACTTCGTCAAAGGCAAAGCAATTCTCGAGAAATCTTGCACAAAATGACAGTAGTAGCCTGCCAAACTAAGGAAACTATGTACCTCTGTCACATTTCTCGGTCTTTTCCACTCCAAAACAGCTTCGATCTTAGTGGGATCGACTGAAATACCTCTGTGAAAAATCACATGTCCCAAGAACTTCACTTCTGATATCTAAAAGTCCACTTCGATTTTTTGGCATACAATTAATGATCTCTCAAGGACTTAAGTAATATCCCTAGATGTTCGATATGCTCTTCTCGAGTCTTGGAATACTCCAGGATGTCTTCGATGAACACAACCACAAAACAATCCAAAAATGGCCCGAAAATCTGATTCATAAGATCCATAAAGGCTGCAGGTGAATTCGTTAAACCAAATGGCATCACCAGAAACTCAAAGTGATCATATCAGATTCTGAATGCTGTCTTAGGTATATCATCCTACCTTATCTTCAATTAATGATAATCGGATCTCAAATCGATCTTAGAGAAGAACCTTGAACCCCCGAGTTGATCAAAAAACTCATCTATCCTTGGCAAAGGATTCTTATTCTTCTCCGTCAACTGGTTCAACTTCTGGTAATCCACACAAAATCTCAATGAACCATCAGCTTTCTTCGCAAAAAAAACTTTCTTCGCAAAAAAAAAACAGGAGTACCCTAAGGAGAAGTGCTACTGTGAATAAAGATTTTGGAAAGCAGATCGTCTAACTATTCTCTCAATTCTTCCATCTCAGCAGGCACTATGCGATAGGCTGGAATAGAAACTGGCTGAGCTCTAGGAACTAATTCAATACAGAACTCGATCTCCCTATCAGGTGGTAACCCCGGTAAGTCTTCAAAAAACAACTTTGAATACTCACACACCACCGGAATCCATGGGTCTTGATCATTTGTCTTCACCTTGCCATCCATGGCAAACAAGTTCCCATAACACTCAAGTTTCTTCCTTCCAACCATGCACACTATCAGAACAGGACTAGGCTTTAACAGACTCATCCTAACCTGATAGACAATAGGTTGCCCATCACTAGAAAAAAGAGTCACCCGCTTCTTATGACAGTCTACAACGGCTCGATACTTTAACAACCAATCCATACCGAGTATCACGTCATACTGTCTTATCGGCAACATAATCAAATCAGTAAAAAACTTCCTATCACCAACCACAACCCGATAAGATTTATACACACTAGACACATCGGCTACTCCTCCCAAAAGTGTACCCAATGTCAATACATAATCCAAATCAGAAAATTCCAACCCCAATAGTTAAGCAAACAACAAAGATATGAATGAATGGGATGCACCAGTATCAAACAAAACATGTGCCCAAGAGTTGTAGAAGAAGAATCATACCGTCAACAACACCTCGGCCGGTACGATCGTGAGTGTCATCTGCCCCAGTAAAAGCATAGGTTTGGCCAGTCACCTTTTCTTTCCCTTTGTTACCTCTTCCCTGGTCAGGATGGCTGCTGCTAGATCCTAGACCACTACTGCCAAAACCATGCCCACTCTGACTTCTTGAGGCCTGAGGAGTCTGAAAGTTCTGAGTAAAACCCTGAGGGCGGTACTGATGCTGATAAGGATGAGGGGAAGTAAAAGCCTGCGAAACACCCTGTGACTATTATGGCCATGCTTGATTGCTTTGATAAGAAATAGAACTGAACTGGCTCCTCTGTGGTCCTCCCTGAGAAAGAGGAGATTTCTGCAGACGGTTGGGACATTTCTTCTTCCGATGACCCTCCTGACCACAAACAAAGCATCCTCCATACGGACTGCCTCTGCCACTCCCTGAAGAACCACTACTATTCGAGCTCCCACTGTTCAGAGTACCCTGGGCTGACCACTGCCCCTGGTTCCTTCTGGTGGCTTTCCTGTCGTTACCTCTCCGCTGGTTCCTCCTGAAATCCAATCCTTCTTCAATGGCCTCTACCCGCTGGGCAGCCACTGCAATCTCAGGAATAGTATAGAAAGTCTGAGTACTAATTCTTTTGAAAATGTTCCAATTCAGACGACTCATAAACTTAGTAACTCGGTATTTCTCACTCGTACCCGGTCCAAGAGCAACACTTGCCAACTCAGCGAAGTTTATCAGGTACTCATTCACCGTTTTGTTATCTTGAATCAAAGTCTCAAACTAGTTCACAACTTCATCCTGTTAATCCTCATTGGCTTATTGGGCCTTGAAAATCCGCTCAAAGTCTTCGTAAGTCAAGCCCACTACATCTTTATCTATTCCACTATCTCCCAACAATGAATGTCACTCCCCCCAATGAATGGCACTCCCCGTCAAATGGGTAACAGCAAACATAGCCCAAAACTCAACCGGAGTACTAAGGGCCCGAAACTGCATCTCCATCTCACGTAACCAAGCAATTGCCATGAGAGCATCTGGTCTCCCATCAAACTGCCCTGGCTGGAAATGCATGAACTGTTGGAGATAATCAGCCTGATCCAATTGACGTTCCCACGGAGCTGGAGGCTGATAGTCTGGATTACTCATCCGGACAAAGGTTTGCTGTATTGCCTTGATCAGACGAGTGAAATCCAGACAAGGAGGTTCGGCACTCGACTAGTGCCTCGGAACTCTTCTAGAAGGCATCCTTACAAGTCTGAAACAATATGCCAAACTGTTAATGCGATAATGATGAATTCTTGTCATAAAATCAACTTCAATCTAGTTTAATGGCAATACGTCTGAGCTATTAAACTCAAAGCTCTGATACCAAAAATTTCTGTCACGACCTAAAACCCTGGCCAGTGGCAGAAGGAGAATTTCAAAAAGATGGGAAATTCCTTGATTTATTTGAAAAAGTGTCAAAATTTCTAGTTTTATAAAATGATCCATTTAAATAAAATAATTAGAATTTCATCCTGTGAACCACTCCCACAGTTCGTATACACTATTAAACATAGATCAAATAATTATTTAAAAACGTGAAATCAAATATAAGTCCAAGTATTATCATCATCCATGTCAAAAATCAAACACCAAAATGGCATACATAAGTTCACAGACAAAGATAGAGTGTAGTAATCTTAGTTCAATGCTAAACAAAATCCAAACAATCCAAACACTATAACAACAAGCTTCTAATATTACCAAGAAACGAACTACAGTCAAGATGACCTCTTACTCCTCTTGATCCCCCAAGTCGCACTGGACACCACCTGAGGAAGAAGGTAAGGAAGGGTGAGCATAAAATGCCCAGTAGAAAAAGTAATTACGTCGGTCGAAAACATTTTAGTGATGGAGAATTCCTGTATTTTTAGTTTAGTTCAAAACATATATATATATATATATAATCCAAACGTGAAATCCATATATATATATATATATATATAGAAAGCGGTGTAATAAAAACCATTTAATTCATATGGACATGACACAAATCAACCCATACCCATGAGCTCTCATCCTCTCATCTGTGGAAACCTAGGATGATGACACTAAATATGCGGAACAACCTACCTGACACCTAAGCCCATACCCGGAGGGGACACCCGTGTGTCGCCTACCAAACCTGGAGGGGCAACCGAATTGCCTACACCTGTCAAATTAGGAGGTAATCAGAAGTAACAAAACCTCGCGTGGGTTTATGGACTCTACACTGACGTTGGGGCATGCAGCGCCATACTATAAACCCACGATGCTAACACAGTGCTCATGTATGATCTATGACACGTGCAATACAGAATCGAAGTATGAAAATAATCATGCTCGAGTTTTTCGATAAAATCAGTATACTAGGTTTTATAGGAAAATGGCAACATAACGACCCTATTTTAAATATACCCAAAATAACCTACACTCAAAAAATTTCCAGAGCAATATAATATGTATACATCATACAATCGATTTCCATCATAGATGTTTAAGAAACCAAAAGTCACATTTGTTTTTATATGTTACAGAAAATAAGTTTTATTCGAAAACGATATAAAACAAAGATAATTGAGTTCCTACCTCGCTCGAATAGTGATACCATGCTATTGAATCCTCAAGGTATCGTTGAGGATCGTCCGGAGGATTAGGTACCAATTCTAAGCCCTCGATCATCCTCTTGTGAAAAATCAATTTCTCAACAGAGCTTCAATTCCACAAACGGACTTCTTCACTAAATTCTTAGCACTCAAAATAGCTAGGTTAGACATATAACTTGTTCAATTCGGGTCAAGGCCCACACCGGGTCGGTGGCATGCAAATCAAGATAAATCTCGACTGTCTAATCTCGATTTCCGTTCTGGTCATAAAACATAGGCAATATATATATATCAAACTTTCCCATTGTCTGAGTACAATTCAAAAATAACAATAAAGACACAATCCAATGGCCAGATCAAAAAGTCAAACTTAAACTCAAAACATTCCAAAAATTGCAACTTTTAATTTGGGCATTATGGGGTTAAGATATATATATATATATATATCTTCACAATCCTTGCAACGAGACGAATCCAACGAGCCCAGTTTAAGGTCGAACGAAGGTTGCAATTGTCACTGCCGGCCAAAAATCCGAAATGGTCACTTCTCCTTCTCCGGCGACGGCGAACTCCCAGGCGGCTGCAATTGGCTGGCATCGGCTTAGGCGTGGTGCTGGCAAGCTCAGCCGGCGATTCCTGCGGCTGGGTGGCGGCTACTTCCTCGGTTCTTGGCCGAGCGTGTGCAGGAGAGAGAGAGAGAGAGAGAGAGAATGACAGGGCACTTAGCCCTGTCTTATGAGGTTGTGCAATTTTTCAAAAATTGCATATAAGTCCCTAAATTTTCAAATTTCTATCAATTCTGTCCTCTAAAATTTACAATTTAGTCCTTCTGCACAAAATTTTTGCAAATTAATCTCCCTAATATTATATTCAGAAAATTGATATAATGTCCAATTACCCTCCCAAAATCTAGATTTTTATAGGACTGGACTATAATTATAATTTAAAAAATAATTAAAAATAATAATAAATATTACAATTGTACTTGAAGTGTTTTTATTCAAACTTCCTCATTTTCCGAGTATAATCCAAACATAACAATAGAAACACAATCCAACGGCCGAATCAAAAAGTCAAACTTAAACTCAAAACATTCCAAAAAGGCAACTTTTGATTCGGGCATTATGGGGTTCAGATATATATACCTTGATAATCGTTGCGACAAGACGAATCCAACGAGCCCAGTTTGAGGTTAAACAGAGGTCGGAATTGTCGCCGCCGGCCAAAAATCTGAAATGGCCACTTCTACTTCTTTGCTGTCGGCGAGCTCCCAGGTGGCTGTAGCTGGCCGGCGTCGACTTAGGCACGGTGCTAGCGAGCTTTGCTGGCGATTCCCGCGGCTGGGCGACGGCGAGAGGCAGTGGTGGCGGCTTCCTCGATTCTTGGCCAAATGTGCGCAGGAGAGAGAGAGAGAGAGAGAGAGAGAGAGAGAAAAAAAAATGACAGGGCACGTGGCCCTCTCTTATGGGGCTGTGCAATTTTTCAAAAATTATACAAAAGTCTCCAAAATTTCAAATTTCTATCAATTCTGTCCTCCAATATTTGTAATTTAGTCCTTCTACACAAAACATTTACAAATTAATCTTCCCAATATTATATCCAAAAAATTGGTAAAATGTCCAAATTACTCTCCCAAAATCTGGGTTTTTACAGGACTGGACTATAATTATAATTTAAAAAATAATTGAAAATAATAATAAATATTACAATTGTACTTGAAGTGTTTTTATTCATTGAAAATATTTTACTATGAGTTCATTTTCAATATAATTAAATACGTCTTTTTTAATATAAATAAGCAAATTATTATTCATCTATTGATCACTCATTCTACTACGTGACTGATTCTTCAAAAAATTCATAGAATAGAATGTCCTCTCCATATTAGTAATAACAATTGGTAAAATTAATGCTAATGTCATGAGTCGATAAATGATAGGCTAAATATTGTGTCTTATTACCTCAACCATTTTCTATGCAAGATCACTAATACCTTTCAATCAATTAAATTTTTCACTGGAACACATCTTAATTATGTATGTTTCAAGCTGATCATGAAGTTTTATGAGTATTATAGTAGAAAAGTTCTTTGAATAACACTTAGTAAAGTGAATTGACATTTTCTTATCAAAAGCTGAAAGTATATCACATGAACACAACTATGCCATACAAGGAAACAAGTCTGAAAAGCATTTATTTTCTTTATTGAATTTATTTAAAATCAATTAAAATGAAATAATAACTATATTAATTCTCTTTCAAAAAAAAAATAAGCTATATTAATTCTGAAATGGGTTTGGACTTTTTATTTTATTAACCAATGCAATAAACTTTTAGTTGTAGGTTTATGAGGTGCTATTGTATTTTTAAAATCTTTTAGGGGATTTATTTAGTTTTTTCAAACTTTTTTTAAGAATTATATTAAAATTTTTAACAAATTTAATGAATATATATATATATACATATATATATATTTAAAACTAAGGGGTCCTAGTGAGTTGGCTCCATCCATGCTTAGAGTCGATAATTTAGAAAAAATATTTACGTAATTATTTAGTTTTATACTTAAAATTCACAAATTACTTTTTAAATACACTTCTTAGATACTAAAATGTGCTCCTTTATTAGAACTTTAATATTATATTGTAATTTAGACAATTTAGGAATCAAATTGCTTCAAATTGGGAAGTTCAGAGGCTTAAGTGACGTAATTAAAACTTGATCAAATTACCACAAAATATATAAGACTATTTTTGCCATTAAGTAAATAAGTCTTTTCATTAATTATATCTGTTAATTATTATTAGGGAATCACTTCGCAAAAGTAAATAGTGAGATATTTTTTGGAGTTCTACTTTGTTTTATTTTATGGATTTATGGCACAAATGATCCCTGAACTATTTTGGTCCTTAAAATTTTAATAGTAATAATTAAGATCCTGAATTTTTGATTTATAATAATTACATTCCTAAACTGTCTAAATTGTAATTTATTATTAAAATTTTGACCAAAAATACGTATAAGAAGCATGTTTTAGCATCTAAAAACATATTTAAAAGAAAATAAACTAAACAAAATGATTTGAAGAAAACAAAAAAAGTAATCTTTACATTTATTAGGGTTCTTAGAATTATAAATTTAAATAAAATTTTTCTGTAATTATTTATTTTTATGTTTAAAATAATAAATTACTTTTCAAATACAACTTCAGCTACCACCATATATTCTTCACGGGGATTTTTACACAAATAAGTTAAAAACTAAGAAGTATATAAATTATACGGCTGTGAGGAGAAAGATAAAAAAAATACGACTTTTATACATAAAAAGTTGTAAAATACAACCTTCTGCACTTAATTTTTGTTTTGAGTGTTGACCATACTTTAAAAAGGAAATTAATTAAATCTGGGTGATAGAAGGGACTAACAGCACAAAGACACGCGTGTGACAACCCCTAATGATACGGGCCATACTCTTTTTTTGTTTTTTCCCCCTTTCAGTTGCTTTTTCGTTTTTTTTTTCTTGGAAGCTTCCTTTTGACAATATTTTCCTATTTAAATTTCTCTTTATTTACAAAACTGTTTTATATTTTACAAATTACAAAATTTTAACCACACTACCAACCCATTCTTTAACAATAATTAGATGAAGTTACGTATTTCACATTTTTAAATAATTTAAATACGAAATACAATAGAAAAAAAATTTCTTAATATACTATAAATAACATGATAAGGTACTTATGATAACTTTTTAGTTTTATTTAGGTGTTACGTTTTTTAGAAATAAATGTCAGTTACTATTTTGACAACATCTCATATACTATTTTGACAACATCTCATCTCTACATCTCTTTCTCTCATAATTGTGGTAGTCGATAAAGATTTTAAGAAGTTCTCTTAAGTTTTCTTCAAGATTCAAGAAAAATATAATTCTTAGAACTCTTAGTCTTTCAATATTAGTATATTTTACTCTACTTAGATTCAAATTCAATTTATGATATTTGAAGTTAAAAGTTTTGTTAAGGTTTGAAATTTTTATGAGAAGTTTTTCTAGATGTCTATTTAATTTCTGAAAATTTTTACATTTATATTTACTACTATAATTTTATAGGACTATTTTTATACATGTTAGTTGTCACTTAAGAAAAACTGAAAAATAAATTTTATCGAGTTTGTTATATAATTTTAGAGGGCAAATATTTTTAATTTGAGTTGAAAAATTAAAAAATATATTCATATATATGTTAACTCATATTCTGAAAACTTTTGTGATGTCATGATTTTATTTTTAATCATTATTAAATTTTCTTTATATATTGCTTTTATAGCCGGTAAATCTGATATTTTTATTTATCCAAGATAATATTATTAAAATATTTTCTTGTTGATTTTATTTAGTTTTGAAAATTTTATTAGATACTAATATATATGTCATAAGAGACTCAAATATTTTTATAATTTTTGGAAATATTTATAATTAATTATGATTTTTGAAATAGTATATAGTTTTGTAAGTTAAATGATGTCATGAATTTTAAGATATAATTTTAAGAATTATATGTACTATGTAATAGTATAATTTTAAATCCTTAATTTTTGTCTATGTGTAAAAATGTGTTAGAGATATTATCTTAAAATATTAAGATTATTGGGTATATAGAAATAATTCTATAAAATTCAAGAATGGTTTAGTGCTTTAATAGTTTTTATCAAATTTCAATTTATAGATTAGAAATTAGTAAAAGCATGCAAAAATTTAATTAAACAAAATTCTGAATAATTTTCTATAACTTTATTTTTGTGTTCTAATATTATCTGTAAAGTTTCAAATTAAATGGAGTATTGTACTAGAATCTAAAATTCTTTAAGTATGCATCATTTGTTGAAATTTTTACAGTTTTTAATTATATATGTTATGAAACATGATTTTATAGTTGTATGATATGTGTATTTTTTTTGAGACATATAAATATTTTTTTAGTAGTACGTATTAATATATGTAATAAATATTATTGCATTAATATTAATAAAAAATGATAAAAAGAGGCATGTGGTTACAATAAGGTCGAGTGTGTGGAATTTCACTACAAGCACAAATAAAATTTTGTAAGGACTTAAGGCAAGTAAATCTCACCCTATATATTTATATGAAAAGTTATATGCTACTTGTGATATAATTATGATTATACTAATATTTGTTGTTGGGATTTTTGCCCTAAAAAGTAAATTTCCAATTTTATCCTTTTGAGTATAAACAACTTTCTCTTATATGAAATTATAATATTTGCTAGATTAAACTATCTTACTTGAACAGTTTATTCATCTGAAAAAGATTTCATGACTTTATATGTGTATAAAAAAACAAAAATGATTAGGTGTTAATTATGGGAAGACTTGTTTTTTTTATCTAAGTCTAAATGAAGTAGTTTATAATATGTAAATAAAGATGGAATAATTTATTTACTATAGGTTGTATTGTTTGTCTATCTCAACAGGAATGATGTGTCTCAAATCATTAAAGTATCTGACTTCTGATAGAAACACTAATACAATATAAACAAATTATCTATATTAAACTGAACTAGGTAATATAAAGAATTAGAATATCGTAACTCAATTATTATATTATCACAAACTAACTCTTAGCATATAGATATTGATCCTTGATGTTTGACTGGACTTGCTTTCATGAGTTATAGCTTTTTGATTTGTTAAAAGACTAACCTCTATAAAATTAGAGGTGAACTCTGTCATATTGAAGGTTATGGCTTATGAATTGATGGAAACACCAAATAGTTAAGGACACTATACATTAATGCCACTTTAGGTTCTTTCAAGATTTATGGAATAATTAAATCTAATATCTTAGTATTCACTTTGTGAATTGGTTGATAATTTTGTCTAAATAGCCATTGAGAACAAAATTATCGACAACATTATTCCTTGATAGAAAAATGGTGACTTAAAAGTAAATAGGTGTTGGAGGGATATTACGGTAATTTCACCTATCCAACTACGACATTGTATAGGGATTATATATGTGGTATAAAATATGCTAGATGGATTGGTTAATTAAGGTTAGTTGATTAAATCTCTATAAAAGGCATGACATTTAATCTAAGAGTGTAGTATTGGGCCTTTAGTGGAATGTCCCCTTACTAATAATATTTATATAAATACATAATAAGAGTTATTATGTATTTATCATATTATTGGAGCTTAGATTATTTGGATCCATTAGGTCCCTTGTATAGCTCAATTAAGCTTATTAATTGGTTGGTGGTATTTGTGAAATTAGTTTCATGAAACTGTGTAAAATAATGATTCTACACAGAAGTTGGTATTTTTATAAATAAGTTTTATGAGTTGGACATATTTATAAAAATACACCCAAAGCCCAAATTGGAGAACAAATCTAATCCTAATTGGACTAGGGTTAGTAGCTTTGAGTCCCATATATATATAAGATATATGAGAGAAAAAATTACACAGTAACTCATACAGAGTCACACGCATAGACACAGGGAGAGAGGGAGAAAAATTGGCCAAGACTGAGAAAGAGAGAAGAGAAAAAGTTTCTTACTATCTCACAATCCCATCTCATGTCCCGGTGTTCCATAGGATCAAGAAGGTGTTTTTGATCATTCTCTAACGAAGGTTTCGACTTGGTACTCACTTGCCTCATCAACCAAGAGCAAGAGCATAGACAAGAAGATCTAGGGTTGGAGGTTTGATCACCATCAATAAGGAGATCAAGGAGGAGCGCGCTACAAGAGGTAAACCCTAATCTCATCTTTAGGATTTTGTATCTAGATTTGATTTATGTTATACATGATCCTGTTCATGATGCATGTATGTTATATGGTTATGAAATCTATTTTTATGTAAAATTTTAAAATCTAAATCCTCTAATTTTTCCGCTGCGTTCATGATATGATCATGTATTTTCCGCATCTGCATGCATGCATGATTTTCCTAAGTGTTAGGTCAATTTACTAATAGTTGTTATATGTTCTGCAATAATAGTTGCATTAAATATGTAAATATGTCATGAACATGTGCATACATAATTGCACGAAAAAATTATGATTTTCAATGAAATTAATTTTTTAAAAGTACTTTGTATCCCAAACTATGTTTTAAGAAAAAAAAAAACTTTTTCTTTAAGTGTATGTTAAGTTCTTGAAAAGAGTATGGGCAACTGACTTATTTACCCACAGTCATTATGTTAATAATAAAAGTTTAAACTGTGATGCTAGTCATTGTAGTACGATAACTATATAGGATCCGAGTAGCTATAGGGTTATATATGCTTGTCATGATACTACTTTTATGGTCCATCACTTCTGATAGATCTGGCATTACACTATGTTGAGCTCAAATGTAAAAAGTTTATGAAATGAGAATATTTATTAACAAGATGTTTCAAAAAAGAAAGGAGATACATAGTTATGGTTCTAAAAGTGTACTATTCATATAATATGACATTTATTGCATACATGAAATTTACTTACTGGATACAGGTTTATTCTATTTATTTAAAATTTTCAGGTGAGCAATAATTCCTACTGGAGGTTGGTTGGCGGTGGTGAAATTCCAAATGGCAATAAAATATTTTAAGCAATTTTATATTCTTACTTTCAAGTATTTAATTATTTGACCAAAATTGAGTGTGGTTTTATTTTTATGAAGTGTATGAATTTAATTTCTATTTTGAGACTTAATTTTAATTATGAAGTAAAATAAATATTAATTAAAAAGTATTTTTTTAATTTAATTACGAATAGTAACGTCTAAAAGAAAATGAGATTTTCAAAAAAAAAAATTGATCGATCTTCTACTTTAACTTTATAAAACAAAACTATAAATTGATATTTTTGTTTATCTAGATTTATATAATGTTATGCTGATTTTAATATTTTTTTAATTTTAATTTTTAAAGTAAAGAGTCTAATTCTCCTTTTAATTTTGTTAGATATCATAGGTAACTTGGAAATATACCATAAGTAACGTAAAAAGATATTAATGATAACTTTTTTATTATTTTAGTTTCATCAGATACCATAGATAACAAGATACGATACCCATGGTAATTTTTCTTTTATTTTTCTAAAATTAAAAAGGAATACCATAGGTAACATTGTATCTGATTCTAATTATAATCTCATATTTTTTTAATTTTAATTTTTAAACTAAAGAACTTAACTCCCTTTTTAATTCTTACTATAGGTAATGTGAAAGGATACTCAGGATAACTTTTTTTTTTTTTTTTTTTCCAATTTTACCAGATAACATAAGTAATAAGGTACAATACCCATGATAATTTCTTTTAAAAAAACATTTTTTTTAATATCATAAGTACATTGGCATCTTATTCTAATTTAAATCTCATAGTTTTTTTTTTTAATTTTTAAAATAAGAAGCCTAACTCTCTTTTTAATTTTTGTTAATTAAATAATGTAAGTAACTTAGAAAGATACTCATAAAATTTTTTTTTTTCAATTTCATCAGATAACATAAGTAACTAGGTAGGACACCCATGCTAATTTCTTTTTTTCTAAAAGAAAATTTTTTTAGATATCATAAATTATTTCATATGATACTTATGGTAACTAACCAACTCTAACAATTTTTCAATTATTTTAGATAACTAATTGGAATACCATCAATATCCAACTAAGAGACTGTAAATAAATAACCAATGTCAACAAATAACCAATGTCAATGGTCAAAAAAAGTATATTCCACAAAAATCTAAATATGTTGATTAAATAAATACTTAAAGTTTAGAGATAAGAATCTAATTGACAATTTTCTCGAATAGTATAAGTAACCTCCTAAAATACTTATGTCAATTACTATTTTTTTCTCACTTTTTTTAGGCATTACCATATGAAACTCCTAACTCCAATAATTTTTAAAATTAATATTGCTAATCAAGTATAACCAATTATAACAAAGTATATATCAAAATGCAAGTGCCAAAATAACCTTCTTAAATACGGTATTATTTATTATACTCATTAGAGATATATACTCGTTAAAAAACCTATATATGATGCTATCAATACAATTTTTTCCTTAAATATTGTGCTATAAGTTTTTTAAATATTTAGTAATGACAAATTAATAAGAATGAACATCAAATTTAATAAAAAAATTTAAATAATTAAATGTTGTGCTATAATTTTTTCAAATGTTTAGTAATTAGAAATTAATAAGAATGAAAAGGGAACAAAACAAAAAGTTTAAAGAAAAAAATGTGAAGATTAAAAAAAATTAGAAAAAAGGCAAAAAAGAAAAGCAATAACAATATTTAAAGAAATAAAATGATTAGTTGAGACAAAAATAAAATAAAATAATTTAAACAAAAAAAAAGATAAAAGGCCACTTTAGGAACAAGAAGAGCAATGATTGGCTATGGAGTTGCTCTATCTCTTGGCCTCAGTCATATCCACCTTCCTCACTTCCCTCGCACTCTCTCTCCTCCTCCCCTTCCGCCTACTCCTCCGTCGCCGGACCTCCGTCGCCACCACCGCCGCCGGCGATTCAGATTCAATCTCACTCTACGAAGGTACGGTCTGGCACGAGCGCCGGCGACCCGTCCACCACTCCTTCCGTTACTCCGTTCGCTACGCGCTCATTGACCTCGACGGCGCGTGCAGTTCACCTCCTAACCACCTCTCCGCCGATGAAGCTCGCCGGATTGCCTCCACTACTGGCCCCGTGTAATCACTTTTCCTTGTCTTGATTAAAATTTTATGGTACATTTTTACATATATATGTTATATATTTGATATATGTATTTATAATTATGTCATGTGTTCTTGTAATCTTGTATCGTGTTTGGTTCAAACAGTTTGCTTTTGACAATTCCTGAAAGCGTTGGGTACGAGCAAAATCCGTTGAGTTTGTATTATTGCTATGATTTAGATGGCTCTGCCCAGAATTTGAACAAGTGCATTGCCGAGGTGTGTTTGCTTTTGCTAACCTATTGCCTGTTATTTACTGCAAATTTAAATTATATTTTGTGTTTATATATATATATATATGTATATATATAGTTTGATTTTTACTTTCATGGAAATAAATGTTTTAGTTTAAATTTATGGGATACAAATTTTTTGCTATTACTTGAACTATGGTATGTTTCTCCATTGTGTGAGAATTGGATTTTATGTGAATTGTTAAAGGGAATTCTTTCATATATAGCAGCTTTTTTTAAAAGTTTTCATTTATGGCAGTTTTATATTACAAAGTTCCAATTATACCCCTAATTTTTCACTATTTCGTTGATTCTTGTTTACAAAACCTAACCCAATAAGTTAAAGACTAATCTAAACTAGTCACACTTATGGTTGAGTTTAAAAACAAGGTTGTTTTTGGAAGAAAATTACTAAAACTTCTATATCTGTAAAAGCAAGACAAAAACTGCTAAAAGTGTAAAACAAAACTTGGGAAATGCTGTAGAGCTTAATTTCCCGTTAAAGGGTAGAAAGTAGAAAAGTAAATGGAATTAGTTATCTTTAAGCATATCCAAACTTTGACTTTTGAATAAAAACAGAAGTTGAAAATGGATTTGGACCCCTTAATCTGTTTGGTCGTAAGAAGATGGTGGAACCCCTTAATCTGACACGCAGACTCTTTGTGAAATAGCAAAGTTGAATATATTTGAAGGAATTTGCAGCATTTTGAATTTTCCTGAAAGCTAAAGCAGAAGAAACCAGCTTATCTCCTATTAGAGATCCATAAGCTGTACATTTTCATATTGAATCACTTACAAATTTTGTACATTCTTTATGGATATATCTTAGCATAATGCAAGAAATTATACTTGTTGGTTTGATTCTTTATTAGTTGTGGATATTGAGTTGCTTAAAGCTATGAGGGTAATAGCTGATAGTGCTGGTTAATTTTGGTTTCAGGTAACCAATACTCCATGGGGTGAAAGAGTGACATTTGTTTTCAATCCCAAGTCTGACTTAGTGGCAAAACCACTGCATGTCAGTCCTTTTATGGTACGTTTCATTTAGTACTTTTCTCTTTTGTATCAATGTCTGAACGGTCTGATCATCTTTTTCAAGCTTTCATACATTATGTAATGCTCATTAATGTATTTGCATTTCGAATATGCTTTCTGTAAATACATTTAGTAAACAAATTTTGAATATTATTTTGATAACTGGCACAACTTAATAAGATCCAACCCTTTAATCTTGTTTTTATTGATGCAATGCATTACAAGAATTAGTTATTTTCTAAGTCGCATTTATTATGGGGAAGAATTCTTTTTTGAGTAGACCTTGCATCTAGAGAACCCTGTCTATCCTTGATGCATGAGTTATTGGAAGGACAAAGATTTTTGGTTTGCTCTTAGTATTAGGAATCAATCAATGGGCAATCAATGGGCTTCTTTGTTATTTATTTATTTAATTTTTTCCGGCGTATGGCTTTTTAATGATCGGGTTGTACCTCATATGGAAGATGGAGCTTGTTACATAGCCTCTTGCTAAGCCTTTTCAAAGTTCTACTCATATTTTTTAAGCCCAGCCCCATAGATCTGTTTTACTATTCACCAAGTAAAAGTAAAGTAACTTGCAGTTTTGAGATGAACAAAAGGTCAATTGGAGCTTCTAAATTTAAGATTTAAAATATGATAGGACACTTTTCCTGATTCTCCAACTAATGTGGGAGAAAAATTTGCCATGTGCTCTAAAGCTGTATTGGCGAAGAAGTGCTCTAGGTCCTGGGTATCCTCAAAACTAGACTTGACTAGATCCAGATAATTGGTGATTTTTCTCAATGTATTGAGTACGTTTAGAACTATTCAGTACTTAAAAGTTGAGAAAAGAATCTCTTCTTAAAGACCCCAGGTCCATCGCAAATTATGGTACTTGACTCTGATTTTTCTAATCAGGATTTTTATGCCTGAAGTGGCAAAAAGCCCATAACTGTATCACGTATCACATTTCATTAGAATGTCTTGCTTCTTAAAATAGATTGAAACTTTCTTATGACGCCTATATTAAATTTCCATTCCGATCTTCTGTATGGAAAGAGGTCAAACATTCATGAAACTGATTGCAGGATATGTACGGGAATTGGAGTATCAAAGCAAGTGTTCCAGGCGATAATCTTTCTGTGGCAATTTCAGTTCAGCATCCATCGCTTGGTGACTATTTCACTGCTACTTTGAGAGCCAGGAAAGTTTCCTTGTCATTGGTGTCTGATCACTCGCTATTCTTATGGTTGATGCCGCATAAAGTTGCATTATGGATATATTGGCATGTAAGTGGCACTTCAAACTCCATGTCTTTTTCTTGCATACACAAAAATCAATCACACTATCAACGACACTTTTTAGTTCAGTAATTGGTTTTGTCAAGATGTTACATAGATGATTGATAAAAACATAAGAACATTTTTCCTCTTTCAACTCATCATTGCTGAAGGGCATAGCAAACTAACATTTATATATACATGCATTTGCAGCGAATATGCTAATAATTTTCTTTACCAATTTTGTTCTAGGCCCTCAAGTTATGGTGGAAAAATGTGACATTTATCCAACATCCAAGGTATGCCAATCCTGCATACAGGGAGGAAGCAACCGTTCGTGATCAAACACTTCGATGTTGTCTTGTTACTGGATTGGACGAAGATGAGCATATGCAAGTTGAACCATATGAAGAATGCATTGCTGATGGCAACTCTGGAGCTCGCCGTTTCGCATGGAGAGATGCAAAGTGGCCTTGGTCTTAATTCTTAGACCAAGCTTATTCCTTGTACTGGTGTATTCTTTTTGACCTCACTATTATGATTCTTGTGCAATCTTGAACTAACCAAGCACATTGCAAGAAGGATGAGTGTTTCAAAGGACTGTAACCTGCACTACCCTTTTCAAAGATTAGTTTTCTTTTGACTTCTTTTGGTCTAGGTTTGGTTGGACGCCACCAAGGTTGAAACCCGAAAGCCACTTCGGCCACTAATATATTTCCAAAGACTGATTATTTTAGAAAATGTTAGCTTATAGTGACACTGAAAATATTGGTTAGCTATCCATGTTATCTTACTAAATTATAATGAATAAAAGTAATCTCATGATCGTAGATTCATAATTTGGAGATTCATGAATGTGTCATGACATGCGTGGTACACCAAATTGGGTCATGTTGTGTTATGATAATGCAATACTGCATTCAGTTCTGTATTGGTAATATGAGTTTTTAATTTGTTCATGATTTTTTTTTCAAAAGAAAAAAAAAACTATTTTAAGCAGTTCAATTAAATTTGTATGATGTTTAATTTTGATAATCATTTATCGTTCATAAATGCGTAATTATTCTGTATTCCTTTAATCTTTCACGAGTGCCTAAATTTGTCACAAGTGCTTATGATTTTTTTTTTCCTTTTCGGAAAGAAGGATTGTCAGCGGTGTCCTCAAGTCTTAACACAGTTTTCACCATTTGAACCATATTGGCTATGACAATCTTTGGGACTAGAGCTGTAAATATGGGCGACCTGGCCCAGCTCGGCCCGTTCGGGCCTGAGGAGAAATTCGGGCCAGGTTAGGCTGACCCGCAAAGCATTTTTGAAGGCATAGCAGCCCGCAGGGCCAAAGTTCCAGGCTAGGTCGGGTTAAATTCGGGCCAAATCCGGTCCAGTCCGATAATTTTAAAAAAACAAAAAAATAAATAAAAAATAAAAAAAATGAATCTTTTTTAATAAAAAAAAAAAAATTACTAGTTGCATATTTACTTATTTAATAAAATAAATAACTAAAATTAATAAGACAAATTTTTAAAAATAAAAAGGAAAAAAAAATGTGCGGGCCAACACCAATGGCCCAGCTTGGCCCGGCGGACTAGCACCAATAGTCCAGCCCAACCCACGAGCCAAGTGAGCAAGTCACGGGCCAGCCCGTTGGGCCCGACCCAAATTTACAGGTATATTTGGGACCACCAGTGAGGCAAGAATATGTGACTTTCTTTTATGATTTTGGGATAGACGTCAATCGATCCAAGTAGTGTTCAAATCTCATTTTGTCCTTCGATAAAAGAAAAACGGTGTTTTGTACTTAATAGCTATGAATATTATAGATTTTATTATTATTATTATTATTGTTATTTCTTTTGCATACTCGACATTTTGCACTTTTAGAAATGCGAAAGGAAAAGATTAGAAAACATCCGAATCAATAAGTCTTTATTAGAAATTTCTTAAAGTGAAATATAAACATCGTTCACTTTTTCTACCGAAAAAGGGGAAAAAAAAAAAAAACATGTTTTTCTTGTTTTCTGTATTTCATTTTATCGTCCCCAACTTTGAGTGTATAGCAAGAAAAGTAGTACTTGATACAAATTTTAGTCGAATTTTGCTTTACCAATGATTCATAAACACTTCGTGAGTTTAATATTCTTTTAGCAAGTAATGGGATTTCAACTATTATTTTGTTTCAAAAGAGCGATGAAAATGATAGGTAGCTAGAAAGGTAGTACCAGATATCGCTTACTCTTTGGCTTGTTACTTTTATTATTGAAAACTTACTTAAAACATAAATTTACTGCCAATAAAAATCTAAGCAGTAATTATTCGGTGGACAAAAAATCACTCTTTTCAAAGATTCACTCACTTGGATGAGAACAAAAATCAATTAGATAATATTTGTTCTACAATTTTAATCATGATTCCGTGATTAAATTTAAGAAAAATTAGGTAATTAAGATTAGTTCGATTGGTATAAGATCTTTAAGGCTATATATAAGTATGTAAAAAGAGAGGGATTCGAATTTTAGTTATGCAACAAACATGTGTATTAGCATTTAAAATATGAAAGCATTTGTTTGATCTTTTATGTCTCGTCCACTCTTCAGAGCTTGAATACTTGAGTACAGCTTTCTGTATGGTTTTTTTTTTTTAATCTCAAAAAGTTATTTATTTATGTATTTATTTATTTATTATTATTTAGTGTTTTAGTTAAGAGGGGTTCTATTATCGGTTCTCTTTTAATTCTTTAATTGATAATTAATTGTAAAATCCGAATTTTATAAAGAGGAATTAAGTAGTTTTAATTCAAGAATATTTTGGTAATTTTTATTTTCGGATTTATTTAAATGAAAATCTGAAATATTTGATATTAAAATATTGGAATTGAATCTGGACAAAATAGGGTCCAAGTACGTTAGGGCAAAAGTGTAAGAGAAATTAAAATTTAAGAGTTTACAAATAAATAAGGAAGGATTAAAATGAAGGAATCATTCATAAATGTGGTCAAAGTGGAATTTTGAAAAGATTTTCGGTCAAACTAGATTATGCCATGTGTCCCACTATCTATAATTTTCAAAAATTATATTGAAATCCCTAGAAAATCTCTCATCACTATCTACAATTTTCAAAAATTACATTTAAATCCATAGAAAATCTCTCATTCTTGCCCAGGTCCCCTACCATTTTCGAAAATTTCTCTACCGTTGCACTATTCACGTGTGAGCTATTCGGCCATCGAACAGCCCAACGCGCTGCCCCGCGTCCTTGCTCGGCCTCCGATGAGTCGATGCCCATAACCGCTGCACTGTTTCACTGTCGACATCTCAAAATCCAGTTGTCCGAAAATTCCATTTATAGATTGGAATTTTGCTCGCCATTTCTTGACGTCCGATCAACACACCGTCATTGCCATTCAACTTATCTCGATATCAGCTTTCATTTTCGACCACCCACGACTTCTAACTCAGCTCCGATGAGAAACTCGTTACTGTAGCAATTTAATAATATTAAAATTTTTGTAGTATTTTTATAATTATTTTAGAATTGAGTTATTTTGTCCGAGTAAATTATACCATGTAAAAGAGGAGATTGAAGCATATAATCTCATGATTTTGAAGTGTTGAAATGGTAACCGGAAGATTATTAATTATCGAATTGAAAAAGTGGTATTTTTCTAATTATTTTCAAAATATGGTATTTTTATAATTTTTGGATTTTTGATCCTATTTAATGTTAGGGACCTCGAAACTGAGTTTTGACTTCAAATTTGGACTCAGTGAGATCTGGACATGAATTTTGATATAAAATATCATTATTTTTTGAAGTGACACGAAAGTCGAGAAAATAACTCGTGAATTATACAATTTTGCGTGTCACGAACCAGTTCAGCAATGAAACCTGTTTTTGACAAATTTTATGTCTAACCTAATATTTTTAGGTATTCTGTATAAGACTCCACATATTGTACATTTCATATGAACATACATGAGAGTCATCTTAGGCATTATGTGTTTAGGCGTATGTTTTTAGGTGTTCAGTATAAGACTCCACATATTGTGGTAGGTGGACTAGTACCCCTGCCTTCGGTGAGTGCCCGTAAATCCATGCGATGTTTGTTTTCTAATTATCTTTGCTCAGTAGGTATAGGCATTCGGTGCCTCTCTGCCTCGGTAGGATTAGACATAGAGGTGTCCCTCTAGTTTCTAGAGATAGATGTCAGGCAAAGAAAACTTAATACATGTAGTATAAGTTACTTTAGTTATGTTGAGAAGATGAGAGCTTATATATAGTATTGATTTATGTGATGAGCATTATGCTTGTTTTATTATAATTTTCAATATGTTTGATCTTAATACCTGGTTTGGTCTTTAGCATGAATTTCTGTAATGGTTTTCTACTTACGTTTTAAACACTTAAAATTCTTTCGCATGACTTTCCAATTCTAAGACTTTGAACACTTAAAATTAGTCACCGTTTGGAATTCCAAAACTCTTAAAATTTTTTCTTTATAAATTAAGGAATTTCCAATTCTAGCGAAATTTTCATTCTACCACTGTCTCGAGGTTTAAGTCGTGATATTAATAATGTCAAAAATTATCTTATATAAAAGGACGTCAGCATAATTAGATAAACCAGGTGCTTCTTTCTAACTAGAATTTGTTTCTTAACACACCCCATCAAATAAACTTGATAAGATTAAGGTCAATATTTCCTAAAAAATAGAATCTCAGAAAATTAAAATATTTTTTAGTTGAATTAAGATTTTATAGTAATTAAAAAAGTATTGTCAGTCTTAAATTCAAATGATTTTGATAAAACAAGTCTTTATCTCTCTCTCATCTAAAAAATAACTCGAGAGTCGAGAAGTCGAAGAAAAAAAAATAAAAGAATTAATGTAATAAAAAAGACAAAAGGGCAATAGATTTTCAAAACTATTGGGTGGGAATAAAATTATTTTTAGGAGTGTATTAAGAAAAATTTTATTTTTAAAATATTGAAAATGGGTCTATTGAGAAGGATCTGGAAAAAAAAAATGAAGATAGCAACAAAGCCATCCTTTTAGTAAGGAGAAATTTTTTTTGAAATCCAACCAGTGTTTAGAGTTTGATACGGTGGTTTAAATTTTGCCCAGAGCTCTTTTATATATATATATATATATATGACATCAATTTAATAAGTATTTTTTTTATCTATTCATATGTATTATTTTGTCCAATTAAAAATTATTACGCAAGTAGAGAAAAAAAGGAATTAAATAACAAATATTTATTTTATTTTTATTTTTAACTACCCGAATTATGATAGCTATTAGATAATGATCCAACGACTAAAGATATACTGAGTAAAAAAATACCTATTAGATTTGGAACTATTATAATATATTTTAAGTGACACGTCTTACTCAATATAAACATATATTATCCTATGATTAATGCACAATAAATTAGTAAGTTAAATGGTCACAAACATAGCATGAATGTATTCACTTCCCATATTGAGTTTTAAGATTTAAATCCCTCACCACGGAAAAATAAAAAGAACCTAGTTAGCCAATGATTTCATCAATTGCATATAGACTTTTATATATATANGTGAAACGCAATTATTGAGACGGAACTAACTACAATTAGTAATTTTAAAAAAAAAATATCACTTCTAGAACAAAAATTTACAAAATTAATCTAAAGAAGCATAACCTATTGAAATAGATCTGGCCGAGTTTGAAGAGAAAATTAGACTTTAAGCAAAATGTTCTAGTTTAGGTCCCTTTAAGCAAATGTTAGAATGGCCGAATATTTCAATTGATTAAGCCGGTATAAAAATTGATTAATGTACATACTTAATATAAAACTAATATACCTAGTATATGATATGTGTAAAAACTTATATATATTCAAAACTCAGGAAAAATGACATGTTTTGTAATTGAGATATAAAAAAACGGGTATATATATATTAAAATGAATTGTTAAAAAAGACATTTATTATAATAACTCAAAAGTAGAGGAATTATCGGTCTTAGGGCACATATATATAGAGACATAATTTAGTAGGTATTTTTTTACACCTATTTATAGATATATTTTTTTTTAACTATCGATCATTATCTAATAATAACAAGAAATAATAACAATTAATACATATAATTTTATATTTTTTTCACTCTTTCTACTTTTTACCACGAAAAACGTAGGATTTTAAATAAGTAAAATAATATTTATAGATAAATAAAAATAAAAAAGACCTACTGAAGTCCATATATATATATATATGAATCATAATCCATGCAAGGTTGTACTTAGTCTTTCTATTTTTAATTAGTTTATTACTAGCCTTTATGTATTAAAAGTAGGAGTGAAAGTGAGTCAGTTCGGTTTATTTTTTATTTTTTCAATTAATTTTTACATAAATTTTTTTTTTAAATTATGGTATTGCGTTAAACCAATAAAAAATTGAAGATTTAAAATAAAAAATTAAATAAAGTAAAAAAAAAAAAAAGAAACTAACCAAAATTAAACATTGAACCAAAAAATTGGTCTTTTTTTCACTTTTTGGCAATTGGACGGTCAGTTCGGTGTGTCAGTTTTTTCTAATACATGTAGCTATAAGCCCAATTGAGAGTGCAAAATCCATTTTTTTTTTCAATTTTTATTCTCATTACTTGAGATATAAATACTATTATCCGGTTTAATAATTTATTTATGTTATAAAATATAACAAAATTTACGTGTCAAATAGTCGAATAATAAGATAAGATAGTAAAAAATAAAATGGTCATAAAACTCTTTTAAGTCCAAATTTTCCCCCCTCCTAGATTTGTCGTTCTCTGTTTCTGATTGAAAAGTAGCCTGAGATGCATGACATCCCTCTCTCTCTCTCTCTCTCTCTCTCTCTTATGGCAGTCGGACTTGCAAGAGGGTCTCAGCGATATGGTCTTGCCACGTGGCAGAATCTCACATAAGCAACTTCCTAATAATCACATTATTTTCATTTAATCACTGGACCTTTGCTACGTGGCAAATCCCATGAGAAGCAACAATGTCCTGCCACGTGGTAGCTGGCCAAAAAATACCCACATTATTCAAATACTCGCTCGCTCCGCACGTGACGCGCATAAAGAACGGTGAAAGCTTAGCTGAGCCACCATATCGACGTGGTCGAAACCAATAGCCGGCCGCAACCCCATTAGTATTATTGGGCAAAGTTTGTTTGTTTGGTTTGGTTCACTGAATCATGGGAAAACTTGCATTGGTTTTAATTGTATATACTATTTGCATGTAATAATGTGAAAATTAATATAATAGTATCTTGCTATAATAAATGAACGAAATTCCACTTTTTTCTTTTAATGTGTTTTTTTACTTTTCTGATCTGCTAAATAATATCTCGAACAAACGTGGGGCCAAGATCCTTCTTGTCATGCTAAGTTCAAATTATTATTAGTAAAGATTTTCCCCACATGTTCTTATATTTCTTCTTCTCTCTTCTTTTTTCTTTTCTTTTTTTTTTTTAAAGCTAGTTACAGACACTGACATACTACTTAATTATATATTCTATAAATATAGGACATGCAACAAAAAGAGTATGATAAATATGTTAGAGTGGAAATTTATTTCCTTGATTGGCCCTCAGATTTGGGAATATACGCTTAATAATTAATTGACAGGACTATCATATATTAGTCACCTAAACTCAGACTTGAACCAGCTAGCCCAAGGTTTTAGAAGGAAGGTCAATTTAAGAGTACTTACAAGAAATGTCCTTTTATTAGATCAATTTACGAAATGGTCAATTTTTCATACTTATTTAATAAATAGCCGTTTTATAATTTTATTGTGATAAATGACCACTTTTTACTTAGTCTATTTTTAAAAAATAAAAAAATAAATCAATCTTTTTAAAAAATAAATTAAAATTTTCAAAATAAATCAATTTTATACAAAATATAAATCAATATATTTTAATCTATCAAATATTAGAAACAGCCACTCGGCTAAAAGGCCCGTGACTTAATTATATGTACATATACACCATATAAATTAAATGGTAGATATAATAATATTATTTTACTTTTTCGCGTAGGAAATTGCTATATATTTTACAGATACACCTCGTTATACTCGCGCTACATATAATCGAACAATACTAGATAGTAACGTGCATTTGATTCAACGTACATAATAAAATTTCCAGCAAACAAAAAAATAAAACGTACATAATAAAGTGATCATATATAGAATCAAATAAGAAAAAGTCGCTTTAACAAAATTTAAATTTTTAAGTACTTTTTTATTTTTATTTTTTAACAAACTAAAGCAACACAAGATCAACACTCTCTCAATTAAAATGGAAAAAGGTCAATATTGCAATTGGCGCTGCTGGTCTTTTAACACACTTTTTGAAAACAATAATAATAATAATGATAATAATAATAATAATAATTATTATTATTATTATAAAGGAGCTTTAACAAGCATACCATTTTTTTTTCTTGAAATATCTCGACGGAAGTATATTAATGATTAGCCAAATCGGCGTTAACAGCATTACAAACAGTAGACATATGAGAGCACTTACTAATTTTTTTATAGAGTTAATTACAAAATAGCCTCGTGTTTGACCTTTGTGCTATTTAAATCTTAAGTTTTAGTTATTTAAAAAAATATTTCTATATTTTGAAATCCTATAAATTTATATTTTCTGTATTTATTTTATCATGTATTGTATATTAGTCCAAATAATATTTTTCTTGTAAATATTTTAACTTTTTAAAAACATGAATGACCTAATTTTGGTCTAAATTTATAATTTTTTAGGAAATAAATTTGTTAAAATATAAGCAAAGGATAGTTTTTTGAATTTCAAAATGTGGAGGTATTTTTTTTTTTTTTACCAAAACTAAAACTCAAGGTTTAAATTAACAAAAGGCTAAACTTTTTTTAAAAAAATTTCCAGTTAACCGTTTCTAATAATATATTTTTTTGGATAACAAGTTAATAGTACTCAATAATTTGACAAAAAGTGTGAGATAGTGATACACATGCTCAACATTTTTCTAAAGGAAATCCCATAAAGAAAATAAAATGAACTTCATCATTATTTTTTGAAAGGAAAATCAACTTCATCGTTATAATTGTAACGGCTCATATTTGGAAGACCCCCAAAATATACGTAAAAACACATGTGTCAGGTTGAACACCACTTAAAATTTAGAAGTCAAAATAGAATTATGCCTGTAGTCATTTCGTTTTCTGATAAGAGCACATTTTATTTTTCAAGGGCTTTTATCTTTATCGAAGGCTTGAAGCAAGTCAAAAATGAATAAAATAAAGCTAAAATCAAAGGGTTTAGATCAAAACGAACAAATTGAGAGATTTGGAAATTGGTCGACTGGATAAGGGAGGAGTGAATAAGCCGCAGAACACGTGGTCGGGGTCTATGTAGAATGGACAGACCTGTCAAATCACCAACCCAATATTGGCGGACAACAGCTAGATGGTATTCACAGTTTTAGATTTCTTTTTTCTCTACCACTTGCAAAATTCAGAATATAAATATAGTAAAATTGTGCAAAAAAACATTTTCCCTTTAAATATCCTTAAAAAAAATTTCAATTCTCCCCTGATCAACTCAAGTACACTCAGAAAAAAAGTCAACAATGGCAAAAGTCCCATTCAACTACAAGAAAAGTGGTTTTTAGACATTAAATTATTCGTCAATAAAACTTAACGAAAATCCTTTCGTCACAATATTTATATTTTATAAATAATAATAAATTTTATTGTGATTAAATGTATAGTTAGTCCCAACAATTTTAATTTTTGTAATTAGAATTTTTAACAACGGAGTTTTGAATCACAAAATAGTGAATATGGTATTTTTTTATTATAATTTTCTTGTGATTAGAACTTTTAACAACGGATCACAAAATAGTAAATATGACATTTTTTTATTATAATTTTCTTTTTAATTTTAATCACAAATTTTGTATCCTGTCACAATGGAAACCTTTTTTACTATTTTCACTTCTCTTAACCAATGTCCGAAATATAAGTTTCACTTTAGTGCAACATATCTGGAAAAAAAAAAGTCTTTAATACTAATTGATTGTGTAGATAATAAAGAGATAAAGTGTTAAGTATACCCAAGTTATTAATTTACACTGCCGACTCAAACACGTTTATGATTAACAATACCGTTGCCAAAATATACAGTAATGAATATGAAAGCAGAGAAATAATACAAAAAGTTTGCAAAAGAATGCCGCAACATAAGAACAATTGATATCGCATCCTTTTTCCTTCTCTTTCTTTTCTTTTCTTGGACAAAAATATGCATGCATTTTTTTTATAACATTTTTTAATTTGAAATTGACAAATAGATAGAGATAGTTTTCGAAAGAAATGGACAAACAGAAAACGCGTGACTGCGTAAATGATGTGATGAAGTTGATAAAATGTTCAATGTTTAAGAGTAACAATTGGCGTTATTGTCACATGTATGGACAATGTTTATACCTAAAATATCATAAATTTGGACCCCGCGTGTTGGTGCTGTTCTTACCAGCCGTCCACGTGTCTCTAAACTGCTGATGAGGTATTCATCAACTGTCCACGTATCCTTGCTATCTCGGAATATCTTTAGCTTCAGGCTGAGACGGAGAGGCGGAAGTGGCCACCTGCAAAGACTCTCCGATGTTTAAGTCAGTAATTTGATTTTGTTTTTCTCTGTAAATATTTTTTTTTATATTCTATTGTAGATATCTTTTCGGGAGGAAAACGGCTTATATATATAATCCTGGGACTGGGAGCTTTCTAGCTCTCAATCCCAGGATCGAGTACCTTTTTCAATCATGACTTACTCCAGAAATCACGGATCATGGTTACCGTGACCTTTTTTGCATCGTCGCAGCCTATTTTCCGCCGTCCCCTATGACTCCAGCCTGTCGGGGGTGAGATTTTGACAAGCCGCCGTTCTGTCAGGACGACTTGCCCAATGCTCGCACCTACCCAAGATCGCATTAAATGCTCTATCTGGGTCTAGAGCAATGAATTGCTTCCCACGATATTCTGGCAGAATACCCTTGAGGCTCCCGACCCCCAGCTGTTGAGGTAAGAATCGGACTAGGCCAAATCCATCTAGGGTCTGGGATGGGTTCGGCCCTGGCCTCGGACAGCCCATGGGCCTACGCGGTACTACGTGCGACTCGCGTGGTCTTTAATCGGTCACTCTGGACACGTGTTAGGCGGTGTATCCTGCTTGTGACCTGTTCTGCCACTTAATCGTCTACGTGATGTATGATTTAGAAACAGGTCCCACAACTGTCCCCATTTCCCTATTTGATGGATTCGTATCCATCAAGTGGGGAAATCGTTTCTCCGGTCCTCCAATTCGAGGAATACATGTGGCTCCCCCACCGTCACTCCTCCCCAATTGCCGATGTTTGGGCACGCTATCCCGTGTCACAATTTTTTCAAATTTTTGAAATTTTAACGCCTCCGTCTTTCTTGTCCTGCCCTCCTCTAGAAAAAAATCTCTTCGGCTCCCCCTCTATAAAAGCCGCATTTACGCTCATTTCTTACTTTACCAAAATCTCCAAGTATTCCAGCTTTCTCAAATCTTAGGGTTTCCACATCTCCCTTTTTCTAGAATCTTTCGTCTTCTTTGACCGCACCTAAAATGATGGCCCTGAATTTGAGTCAGAAACTCCGTCCCGTCACAGATTCCGAATTAGGGTCGTTGAGGAGGCAGCTCTGCATCCCAGACGGAGTCACTTTAGAGAGAGTCGATGGCCCGGCGGACTGGTACTTTTATCCATCTGCTCCAGAAGGCTCCATCATCTTGAAAAGGAGGCATCTGGAGTGGTTGCTATTTCTTCTTCCTCCCTTGGTCCACCAGTTCTTTAGCCTTACAGGAATTCATCCGATGCAGCTCAATGCTAATAGAGTCATGATCTTGATAGGGCTTTCTACTTTCTCCGTCTTCCTCAACACGCATATTGACCTGGAAGTGATTTTCTATGCCTATAAGCTTATCCTCATCCCCAAAAAGGGCTCTTACCCCACTTTTTATCTCCAGCCGCTCTCGGGGCGTCACATCTTCTGGGGCTTGCCGAAGTCGAACAAGCAGTGGGACTCTCATTCTAAGATATACGCCGTCGGAGGGGCGTGGTGCTCTCCCTGGGTGAACGGAGAGCGTTTTCAAATCCCCTCGTTCTTTCTGCAAAATAAGTACTGGGTCATGAATTTTGGGTCCGTGCATATTTCGTCCATTTTTACTTATGACATTTTGCCTTGCGTAGCTTCTGCAGAGGAAAGCAAGTTCGAGCCTCGACTGTCGGTGGGTCGGCTCCAAGAACTGGAAAGAATCATCCTCTTCGGATCGTTTGGGGATTGCTGACACATCCAAGCTATCCTAAATCCCCAGGTGATGAACATTATACCAAGGATGGTCTCATATCTCCTCTTCCCACTAGACACGTGGGTCATCACCAAGTACCTTCGGAGCTAGCTTGATGCCTCTGCCCTGAATCGGTTCCGCTGGGATGAGCAGGGTCGCATCGCCATGGTGGGTTTTCAGATCACGGCCTCAAGCTAGCTGGGGGGTCCCAATGACTTGGTGGTGCCGACCAGTCACGAGCTCGAAAGGCGCTGAAGCTCGTGGTCGAGGAGTGTGCCAGGCTCCGTAGGGAGGAAACCGATACCCCTAAGAGGGCTAAGGATGAGTTCATTTTTGTATCTTGGGGCTCCGTCGGTCAAATCATGGCTGCGTTTTAACCATGTTGCTTGCTCTTTGCAGGTTTGGACATAGGCCCTTCGACAGACCCCTCTCCGGTCAAGGGGAAGGCCATTGTGCACAAGGCTCGCTCCAAGTTCCCCGCTGGTCGGCGTTTAGTGGTGTCCTCGGAGGACGAGGCCTCGGGAGTTGTTATCCTAAGAACAGGCTCAGATGAAGACCTGGAGGGTCTGTTCGTGACCGGGAATGAAATGCTGGTAGTGCCAACTCCCGAGACGGGCAGGCTCATGATCCGAGAGGCGCCGGCCATAAAGGTTATGCATGGTAAAGGGGGCACCTTCGAGCCTGCCCGGTGAGCCTTCTACTCCGACCTCTTTTGCCCCCAGCTCTGGCATGAAGGTGGGAACGGGGTCCGATGCAGCTCGCTCCCTTGGAGAGATTGCTGAGCTCAGCGGAGGGGCTTCGAGGTTGAAGTCTCGACTGTCTTCCCCTCCCTCAGTCTCCATGAAGAGGGACTGCGAACCCGATTCGTCCAAGGGGGAGGGGAGCCCGGTAGGGAAAAGAGACAGAACCGCCCCTCCTTCTGATAGCGATGATGACGAGACTGCTTTGACTCTCATGAGGAGGAGGAAGTTCGTGCATCTAAGGATACTGGTCGAGACAAGACCAAAAAATCACACCAGGGCGTTCCTTCGGCGGAGGTGGCGGCCGAAGCTGCTGACACAGTAGCGGTCATCGTAGCTTCTTCTGTCGAAGGAGCACCCGGCGACGCCTTAATTTCCACTGCCACCACCTTTGCTACTCTGGGAGCATCGAAAGAAGTCGCTAGAGCACATCTGGTGGGGGATGAAGGTGTCCTCGCGGTCGATGGAGTGGAATCGCGTTCCTCAGATGCAGACAACACCTAAGGAGAGGGTACGGCTATGGAGCCCGAGCTGGAGGTGCTCTCCCCAGAGAATGTAGAGCTTATGCTAGCCGCAGCATCGCGCATGTTTGTTTCGTCTTACTGTAAGCAACAGGTTCTTAGTGTCCTCTCTGAAACTGACTCCTCTTTCTCGCGCTTTGCAGCTAACTGCCATCCAGTCTTTCTACTCCTCTCGCACTAGTGAGCTGACCGGGCAGCTGAACGCTCGTGCCATGATGGCCGAACAGAGCGAGGCCACCCTTGTCACATTGAGGGCGGAATTTAACTTGTACCGGAGCCTGGACAATCTCAGGGATAAATCACTGACTTAAGCATCGGAGAGTCTTTGCAGGTGGCCACCTCTGCCTCTCTGTCTCAGCCTGAAGCTAAAGACATTCCGGAATAGCAAGAATTTTGTTTTTCTCTGTAAATATTTTTTTTTATATTCTATTATATATATCTTTTTGGGAGAAAACACGACTTATATATATAATCTTGGGACTGAGAGCTTTCTGGCTCTCAATCCTAGGATCGAGTACCTTTTTCCATCATGACTTACTCCAGAAATCACGGGTCGTAGTTACCGTGACCTTCCTTGCATCGTCGCAGCCTGTTTTCTGCTGTCCCCTACGACTCCAGCCTGTCGGAGGTGAGATTTTGACAAGCCGTCGTTCTGTCAGGACGGCTTGCCCAATGCGTGCACCTACCTAGGATAGTATTAAATGCTCTATCTAGATCCGGAGTGGTGATTGCTTCCCACAGTATTTTAGCGGAAGACTCTTGAAACTCCCGACCCCCAACTATCAAGGTAAGAATCGGATTAGGCCGAATCCATCCAGGGTCTAGGATAGGTTCGGCCATGACCTCAGATAGCCTATGGGTCTATGCGGTGCTACGTACGACTCGTGTGGTCTTTAATCAGTCACTTTGGACACGTGTCGGGCGGTGTGCTCTGCTTGTGACCTATTCTGCCACTTAATCGTCTACGTAGTGTATAATTTAGGAATGAGTCTCATACTGCATACCGCGCAGTCAAGTTACTACTATTAAAGAACTCAAGTTACTACTATTAAAGAACTTATTAGGATATTTCAAATATTAGTCTAAATCATTTATTCACCGTTTCTGTGCAATTTGCAGCTAGGTGGTTTAACTTCGGAGCACTCTCGTATCTGTATGGTTCTAAGGCTAAATAGGTATAATTTTCAAAAAAGGAAAAAAAAAAAAAGGACTAAATATGTATAATAACGCTTTCATAATGACCAATAACATGTTCAAATGTTGTTTACGAGGACAAAAACTTCCCTCAACTGGGCCCTAAAAATTAAATGCATTTAATTTAGAATCCTCCAACCACTTAGATAAAAGTAACACTGATCTTTCCATACAATAAAATTTGTCGAATCTTAACAGTTTGATCTCTCTAAATATGACTCAAATTTTTAACGAATCACAATCAGTTACAATATTACTAACGCTCAAATATTTTAAAATTTCATTTCAAATGTGTTAGCAAATTTGTTTTTTTAATTATAGTCAAACGCGTATACCCTGGTTGTAATCACTTTGAAGTCTATAAGCTCAAATCTCTGAATACACAATTAGATATATAGAACTTACTTAATTTTTATATTTCATCCCCTTTGATAATTTGGGAGATTCGAACCTTATAATCCAATATTGAAAATAGGTATGTCTATTAATCAACTCAAAAAAAGCGTCGTACATGTCACTACTTAAAGATGTAAGGTGGAATGGGGCGGCGTGCGGTAAGGTGGGGTTGGAGAATTTCTTCTCTATTTTATTTGGATACATTTATATCGTGTGTGTGTGTATTTTTTTCAATAAAATAAAAAATGAAGATCTTTTTAAGAATTTGTTTGAGAAGATCAGCTACTATTTTATTTAGAAAAACTAAATATATACACACATATATTAAAAACAAAAGTATATCTAAATAAGTTACAAATCTTTCCCATCCATGTTTATGGGTTTTCATCCAATTGACATATGAGTAGTGCTATGGACATACGTAAATCTAAAAGTAGTTAAATAATAACAAAAGATAAAACTTTAATTAGTTAAACTACAATAATAAAATTGCTGCTAAATCTAGGATGCTAATTTTAAAACTTTGTGTTTATTTTTATGTGTTGTAGATATAGCAATTATAATGTAAAGATGGTAGTGGCTCTTGTCACTTATTCTTTATTTCGAGAATTAAGTGACCTATACGTGTGCTATACATAATTTATTATGTATTTTTTTTTTGTAATAAAAAATTTTCTAATTGTATTACTCTTTTGTAGCGAATAATTTATTATAGTAAAGAAATTCTTTTCTTTTATAATAATAATAATAATAATAATATCGAAACAAATTTGGGATGTATTTTCCTCCGCTCGACCCCAAACCTGCCAATTAGGGGCGGGAATGGGTGCTTTCAGGACAAAATTGATATGAATATATACGTTTATTTTTATTTTATTTTATTTTATTAGAGGAGATGTATATATATATATATATTATCATCTATTATATTTTTCATATAATTGATTATTCTGTAACGATGGAAATGTTCTTATCAAATGAAATAAATAAAGAGTTTGTGGTATTAAAGGTCTTTGAATTCCTTTGTAGTGACCATTTGTGTAACGTCCCTCATTTCAAACCTCCAGTGGGCCCTCTCGCCTACGGACTAGTAGCTCTTATATACGGACCATTGTCATTACTCATCTATACTATACTTAATGGGCCCACAAAGTATAATACAGATGAGTGATAACAACGGTCAGTATATAACAACCATAGATCCTTGGGCAAAAGTGTTGATCCTTGGATTAAATAAATATCAAGAAAAGTCTCTGAATTAACTAATTAGTGATAATAAGGTCATTTTTAATTAAAGTTGAGAATTTTCATTTTTAATTAAAGTTGAGAATTTTCAGAAAAAAAAATAGGAGACATCTCAAATCTTAAAAACTTATCTCTATATTTGAAAGAAGAGAATTTTGATTTAAGTGCATGTTATAGAGCTTTCCTTACGTCTAACTTTTAAATGGTTTTTGACTAAAAAAAAAAAGATGCTATTATCACTAACTAGTTAATTCAGGAATTTTTCTAGTAATTTATTTAGTTCAAGGATCAACTGGTAATTAATTAGAGAATTCAAGAACTATTAGTGCCACAAACCTATAAATAAATAATATGATAATATTATGATTGTACTTGTCAATGATATTTTAATTGAAAAAATTTATATGGGCCATGTTTGGGGTTAAGATGAGCAATGAATATATATAGTCCAGTGTATAATAAAACAATAATGGTGTTTTGAACTAGTAAAGTGTTATATAGTCTAAACTCACTTAGAATTTTTCACCTTGTAATGGCACTAAGTTTTGTAGTTAGTTGGCCCCCTCAAGTGTTTACCTCACAATACTCATTAAGGAACTCTCAAAGACATAATAAAAGAAGTATACACAAGTATACATGAATACTCCAAACTTTTTATTAATCTATAAAGGAATTACAAAGGAATTACAAGTATATTGTAGCGATCATACAAGCTCAATGTATCCTCTACCTTTAACAACTTAACTATTTATAGACAACATAAGTATAGCTGATACTTCTAGCTACGAGGAATTCTAAATTCAAATTCTAAAGGATAGAACAAGTCAAAATCACTAAAAGATGCCATCTGACTCGAGGTTCTGCGAGACAAAATGAGAAATACTCAATCAACTTGAAAATCTTACATTCTACCAATCTACAATGTGTGTTGTGTGCAAGTGTGCTTTAGTGGCACACATACTTCGTATGCGCACATGTGCCACTCATGCCCACTTCTTAAACCATGATCAGCAACTGCAAGACACTCTGGATATGGGCATGGGACTATGTCATAGGTGCACCAGTCGCTTAAGAATCTTGGTTATGACAGAGTCCTAGCCCAATAGTGCCCACAAATCTCGGCCACATGCCATGTGCTATGCACCCAGGCTGCTATAACGGTCAAGACTCTGAGTTTCTTGCATCTGTATCCAAACACCTGCTCAAGTGCTCAGATGTCTTGATGGTATATGTGCATGTCTACGAGCATGTGTATATTGATGCTACATTTGCATGCACTACCCCATCGGCGTGTGTGCATTGCCGCACATTGGTCCATCTGTAGGCGCACATTGTTGCACGCTGATCCGTCTGAGAGCGTGCATGCCCCTCGTGAAATCGTCTATTGGCGCATACATGGGATTTACTTCCATGTGTGTGCTTGTATATTTTCTGCCAACTTGTGTGCACCTATTACCAACTTATCTTACATGCTAGGGTATCACTCCCATGCCATGAAATAATTTGCAGCTAATAAGTCTCACTATGCTCCGCCTAGGGCATAGCTGCATCATGGCCTATGCCAGCCTGTACACAGGCCTATATGAGTTTAAAATGGTTTGAAAGAAAGAGCACTAGTAATTAATTCTTGCCATGCATTAATTGTTAAGGATTTTCATTTCTTATTTAATGAAGAATTATCAAGGATTTAGGTATTCCAAAATGAAACATAAAAAAAAAGTCTATGAGTTCTAAACATTGTGTCTTGTTAAAAATTTTATATTATATATATATATATATAATTTTTATACCAAGGGGCTACTAATGGCCTCATGACAGTAAAAGGTCCAATTTATATGTGCTATCAAAACTAATCATCAATGGAGCTAAATGTCCAATTTATATGTTTTATCGAAATACCTAATAACATACCTTTTAGAATTATTGTCACTCTAAGGTTCTTTACTAATTTCTCCCATGAAGCTTTATCGTAATTGGAGTTAGAAATATGCATCAAATTTGGTTTTGGACGTCAAATCTTATTATGAATTCAAGTATTATTTTTTTGATCGTGGTTGAATTTGGTTGAGTTTCTTTCGACCCTAGTCGGAAGTTTTTGATCAGGATTGAATTTTTATTAAAGATGCATGATAATTCGAATTTCTAATTTTTGTGTTAAAAAACAATTTAGTTTTAGTAAATGAGTATTAATTTGTATCATATTTTACCATAAACTTTAAAATAAGGTTAAAACTAATAATATTATATATTTCGCATGTATTATTTACTAATATGCGGCCAAGGGATAACATTATTGAATGTGTGGATTTAGTATGTTATTCTCTATATACATATATTAAATTAATTTCTTTTCTCAGAAAGAAAATTTCTACTTTTACTTTTATTATAAATGAAATTGGACTTTAATATATTATTTTGCTCTAAATTTATTGTATTTATTTATTTCATTAGTTTTAAAAAAAAAATTAAAGTGCTGGTCGCTTAATTCAAATCCCCACACTACCTCAATCACAAATAAAAAGAAAATAAATTTTGATATTTAAAATTTATTTTGTTACTATTAGATACGATATTATAAAATTAACATTGTATTGTTGGTATTTCATCTCTTAATTGAATAGTGCTCTAAAATGCTATTTTTTACCAGAAATATTTGGACAATATTTGGACATTGTAGGACCCTCGATTATTCAAGTTTGTAAGTGAGTCCTCAACAGAACTCAATTAGCAGCTTCCTTAAATAAGACACATTATGTGGTCCTAATCCCAAAGATTAAATCTCCAAGGAAAGTAATTGATTATCGTCCTATAAGTTCTGCAATATGATTTACAAGATTGTCACTAAAGTTATTGCAAATAAGCTTGTTAACTGTTATTTACCATTCATTATTAATGAGTCATTGAGTGCTTTTGTCTATGGCAGACTAATTACAGACAGCATTGTTGTCGCCTTTGAGTCAATGCGCTCACTGCAAAAAAAGAGAATGGATAACAATAGTGATGGATTGTACCAATTCTGCTAGCTTCTCTTTTTTGATAAACGACAAACCTAGTGGTATAGTCATTCTAATTAAAGGTTAAGACAAAGATTCCCTTTATCTTGTTATCTCTTTCTCATCTGTGCAGAAGGTCTCTCATCTCTTCTTAGGCGAGCGGAAGAAATGATAGTCTGTTATTTTGCAGGGCCAATTTGAAAGTATTTCATGAATTATTGATCATAATCTAGAAGCCGATAATAAAGAAATTATTAGAATTTTGGCTTATTAGCTTTTGTAATTGTTTTACACTTTGTCCCACATCACTTGTGTATGAATATTTGGGGTCTACAGTTGGCTATAAATACAATTTTCTGTAATTGATTTTTAATCATCCCAAAATTAGTTTTCCTATTGGTGAGGACCTTTATTCCTAAGGATTTCCATAATTTTATTTTTCCCATTAGTTTTTAAGTTTTTGTATTATAGTCCAGATTTTATATTTCTTCTTTTTGAAGTTAGTAAAGTGGTCAGCAACACCCCAAAGACGTAGATAATTTGCCGAACCTCGCTAAATTTTGTGTTATCCTTTATTTTTGCGTTTAGTATTTTCTGCGCATATTCTGCTTTTATTAATTTCAATAGCTAGTTAGTAGTTTATATTTAATATTGTCTTAGTATTAAATATAAGTATTTGGAGTAGTTGTACTTTCGTTGCACAACAAGTGATATCAGAGCAGCAGGTTTGCCCTAGACTTTGTTTTGTAGCTATATTAGCAGAAATGTCAGAATTTTTATTAACGCCGGCAAAGACGAAAACGGTGACTAGTGTAAAAATCGATATGGAGAAATTTGATGGCCGAAATAACTTCGGCTTGTGGTAGTACGAGGTATTGGATGATTTATGTCAACGTGATCAGGATATTGCTCTGAAAGAGACAAAACCGGAGAAGATGGATGATAAAGAATGGGAGAGGATCAATCATTAAGCTTGTGGTACGATCCACTCATATCTTTGTAGAGAACAGAAATATCCATTTATGAGGGAGACTTCTGTAAGTAAGCTGTGGAAGGTGCTCGAGAACAAGTACATGAAGAAGAGCAATAAGAACCAGCTATACTTGAAGAAGAGACCTTTCCGCCTCCAGTTGAAGTCTGGTACAACTATCGGTGACCACATTGATACTTTCAACCAGTTGATTGCTAATTTATTGAATTTGGATGAAACTTTTAAAGATGAGGATAAAACAATGTTGTTAATTGGGTCCCTTCCTGATGAGTTAGATCATCTCTGTATTACGTTGCTTCATGAGAAGGAAAAATTATCCTTCGATGTAGTGAGTGCTGCATTGTACAATCATGAGATTCGGAAGAAAGATCAAAAGGAGAATAAGGGTGTGCAAGCTGAAGCGCTTACAACCAGAGGACATAGTCAAAACCGTAAGCAGGAAAATAGGGGAAGATCTCGTTCAAAGAGAAGACCTGGTAAGGATGAATGTGCCTTTTGTCATGAGAAAGGGCATTAGAAGAAAGATTGTCCGAAGTTACAGAATAAAGGCAAGGGCAAAGCTACTTCTGATGCATATATAGCTGAGGTTGAAGATGATGAGTCAGATTTTACTCTAGTTAGTCAACCGATGATGTCTCAGCATGACGAGTGGATTTTAGATTCGGGTTGCACTTACCATATGTGTTCTCACAAGGAGTGGTTCTTCAAATTTGAAGAGCTAAATGGTGGAGTTGTTTACATGGGAAATGATGAATCATGTAAAACAGGTAGAGTAGGTTCAGTTCGATTGAAAAACCATGATGGATCGACTAGAGTTCTGACAGATGTTTAGTATGTACCGAAATTGAAGAAAAATCTCATCTCTTTGGGAGTTTTAGAATCCAAAGGCTTCGCTATGACTATACGAGATGGAACTCTAAAAGTCACTTCAGGCCCTTTGGTGGTGATGAAAGGTACAAGAAGAAATAACTTGTATTACTACAATGGTAGTACAGTTATTGGATTAATTGCTACAGTTTTTGAAGCTGCGGTTTCTGAAGATGATAAAGCTTCAGAAATTACTAGGTTATGGTATATGTGTTTGGGACATGTAGGGGAAAAAATTTTCTTTAGTTTGGTGAAGCAAGACTTACTGAAAGGAGCGAAACCCTGCAAGTTGGACTTTTGTAAATACTGTATTCTGGGAAAATAGACAAGAGTGAAGTTCAGCACAACAATTCATAATACTGAGGGTATTCTGGATTATGTTCATTCATATGTGTGGGGACCTACCAAGATAACTTCTTTGGGAGGTGTGCACTATTTTGTTACTTTTGTCAACGACTTTTCCAAAAGAGTTTGAGTGTATGTAATGAAGAATAAGGATGACGTGCTTGAAGTTTTCTTTAAATAGAAAAAGATGATTGAGACTCAGACTGGTAGAAAGATCAAACGACTTCAATCAGACAATGGTGGAGAATATCAGAGTGATCCAGTTTTGAGAGTTTGCCAATCTAAAGTTATTGTGCATCACTTTACAATCAGAAAAACACCACAACAGAATGGGGTGCCAGAATGCATGAATCGGACTTTGTTGGAGAAGGTTCGATGTATGTTGTCTAATACTAGGTTGGGCAAAGTTGCTGAGGTAATTACATATACGTGTCATCTCATTAATCATTTACCATCGACTGCAATCGGAGGCAAAACCTCTCTTGAGGTATGGTCTAGAAAACCTACTAATGATTATGATTCTTTAGATGTCTTTGGTTCCACTGCCTATTATCATGTGAAAGAATCTAAGTTGGATCTGAGAGCTAAGAAAGCATTATTTATGGGTATTAGCTCAAGTGTAAAGTAATACTGACTTTGGTGTCTAAGTTTAAGAAAGATTTTATTTAGCAGGGATATTACTTTTGATGAGTCTGCCATGTTGAAGAAGGTAACAGAAGACCAAGAGAAGACCATTAGTATTCCATAGTAGGTGGAGCCTAGTTGGCAGCAGGTAGAGTTTGAGAAAATGACAACAGTAGTACCAGCTAATATTGTTGAAAATAGTGGTGACACTCAATTGGCAGAGGAAGACACTGAAGATAAAGAAGAGGTTCCGACCCAAGAGCCTCAACAGCAGTAAGAATCAATTCTACATAATAGGCCAAGATATGAAATTCGTAAACCTACACGATTTGTTAATATGGTGGCCTATGCATTTCCCATTGTAGATGATGATGTTCCTTCCACATATAAAGATGCAGTCAAAAGTTCAGAAAATAAACAGTGGAAGAAAGCAATGGAGGAAGAAATGCAGTCTCTTTGGAAGAATGAAACTTGGGAGCTAGCTCAACTACCGAAGAATAAGAAGATAATTGAGTGCAAATAGGTATATGCAAAGAAAGAAGGATTTCCTGATAAGAATGATGTTTGCTTCAAGGTAAGATTAGGAGCGAAAGGCTGCACTCAGTTGGAGGGAATTGATTACAATGAAGTATTTTCTCCAGTCATTAAACATTCCTCCATTAGAATTTTGTTAGCCTTGGTAGCGTAGTTGGATCTTGAACTAGTTCAATTAGATGTGAAAACCGCGTTTCTACACAGTGATTTGGAAGAGAAAATCTATATATCTCAGCTAGAAGGATTCAATTTTGCTAAAAAAGAAAATTGTGTTTGTAAACTAAAAAGATCGCTTTATGGGCTGAAACAATCACCAATGCAGTGGTACAAGCCATTTGATCAGTTTATGATAGGTCAGAAGTACACAAGAAGCGAGTTTGATAGTTGTGTGTATTTTCGCAGGCTACAAGGTAGGTCTTTCATTTATCTACTTTTGTATGTTGATGATATATTGATAGCTTCGAAGAGTCAAGAAGAAATTAAGAAGTTGAAGACTCAATTGAATCAAGAGTTTGAGATGAAGGATCTCAGTGAAGTAAAGAAGATACTCGATATAGAGATTAGCAGAGATAGATGGAGAGGCAAGATTAGTTTGACTCAGAAGTAATATTTGAAGAAAGTATTATAGCGTTTTGGTATGACTGAACAATCAAAACCTGTTAGTACATCACTTGCTCTCCATTTCAAGCTTAGTACATCTTTATCCCCTAGTATAAATACAGAGCGAGAGTACATGTCACAAGTACCGTATTCAAAAACAGTTGGTAGCTTGATGTATGCGATGGTATGTACGAGACCTAATATTTCACATACAGTTAGAGTTGTGAGTAGGTTTATGCATGATCCGGGTAAAGATCATTGGAAAGCTGTGACATGGATTCTACGGTACTTATTGAAGACTGCAGATGTTAGTTTGGTTTTTGAGAGGGATGATAGACTCAGTCAGTGTGCGGTTGGTTATATTGATTATGATTACACTGGTGATTTAGATAAATATCGCTCAACTTCTTGATATGTATTCACATTTACAAGAGCACCAATCAGTTGGAAGCCTACTTTATAATCTACAGTTGTTTTATCTACTACAAAGCCAGAGTATATAGCAGTTACAAAGGCTGTGAAGGAAGCTATTTGGTACAAGAATTCCTGGAAGAGCTAGGAGTTGTTCAGGAGTATGCCTGTATTTATTCTGATAGTCAGAGTTTCATTCACTTAGCGAAGAATCCAGTATACTATGTACGTACGAAGCATATTGATGTCCAACATCACTTTGTGCGAGAGATTATTGATGAAGGAAAGATACTGCTTCAGAAGATTGGAACTGCTGAGAATCCTGCGGATATGATGACCAAGGTAGTGACATCTATCAAGTTATTTATTATTTAGACTTGATCAATATCCTATAAGTTTGATGGCGCTTTTCGGTACATAAAGTGGCGTTGCTGAAATGGATAGAGGATACAAGAATTGAAGAAATTTGGGTGGGACTTGCTAACTTGCCAAGGTGGAGATTGTTAGAATTTTGGCTTGTTAGCTTTTATAATTGTTTTGTACTTTGTCCCACATTGCTTGTGTATAAATATTTGGGGTCTACAGTTAGATATAAATAAAGCTTTTTGCAATTAGATTTTAATCATCCCAAAATTAGTTTCCCTATTGGTGATGACCTTTATTCCTAAGGACCTCCATAGTTTTATTTTTACCTTTTTTCCTATTTGTTTCTGGGTTTTTGTATTATAGTCTAAATTTTGTATTTCTTCTTTTTTAAGTTAGTAAAGTGGTCAGCAACACCCCGATGACATAAGTAATTTGTCAAACTTCGCTAAATTTTGTGTTTTTCTTTATTTTTGCATTTAGTATTTTCTGTTTTTGTTAATTTTAATAGTTAGTTGGTAGTTTATATTTAATATTATCTTAGTGTTAAATATAAGCATTTGGAGTAGTTATGCTTCCGTTCCACAACAGGAATAGTAGCACTTTTTGAAATAGTGTACTTTGGGGACATGAAGTTTTGAATTACGGAGTTCATTGGCGAATTGGTAGAGATAATTCGGCTAAGATTTTCGGGAGCTCATGGTTACGTAGACTGAGTTTGTTTAGCTCAATCACTGTTTCACGGGTTGAAGACCGGGATCTTAGATTCTCAGAGCTTCTTAATATACAGGGTATATGGGACGAAACCAGAGTTCGCAATATTTTACGGCCCATTGATACCAAAATAGTGCTGGATATCCCCTTGAGTCACGAGCTTAGTGATGATGTGATAGTTTGGCATTACGAGGAGAAGGGAGTCTATATTCAATCCAATTATAAAGTAATCATGGATCAGAAGCACTTGGCTGGAAGTTCAGATAACTCATCTATTTCCAAGTGGTGGAAATAACTTTGGCATCTAAACATTACTAGCAAGGTCAAGATATTTGTATGAAGAGCTCTCCATGATATTTTACCTTCTTTCTACAACCTTCGAAGTCGTGGAGTGCCCTTAATCAAACTCTTGTCCCCGTTATTCCCATCCAATGGAGTCTACTCTTCATACCATTGTCTCATGTCCATTGGTTGTATACATTTGGATAGCAATTTATTTGGTCCAATTTTGGAAGCTAAACCATGGAGATCCTTTGCATGCCTTGTATTTTTTTTTTTTTTTAATATGCATCAGCAGCTGTTGAAATAAGGTTTGGAGACCTGTTATGTCTTAGCTTAGATTCTATGAGGAGAAAGGAATGGGATTGTGCATGGTCATCGAGCTCGGGATATGTCATGCACTTTTTAGAGGATGTTGAGATCTGGCTTCTGGGGTATAAGAGCATTTCCAAGATGAAGGATTTTCCTATCATGAAATTGATACCAAGGCCGAATTGAGAAGCGCCACCAATGAATCAACTAAACTAAATTCAAGGGATACTTCAATATTTGTATTGTTGAGTGTATTGCGATCTGGCAGGCCTTGGATTTGCCTCGTAGAATAGTTTTATTATCTCTGTTGTCAAAAGTGATTCTCTAAAAGCTATTTCGGCTATTAAGACAGTTGAACTACTTGTAATGGAAGGTCCTATTATTCATGACATTGTTGTCAACCTTAGTAAGGTGGGTAATGTTGTTTGTAACCATATCTCTCAGTCGACAAACAAAGTTACCCATAACCTAGCAGCTATAGCGTTTAAGTGTAATTCAAGTTCTCATTGATTGTTCAAAATACTCCGGTGTGTTTCTCAGGATGTAGTAACTGGTATTGCTTCCTCCTAATAAATAGAACTCTTTTCCTTCCAATAAAAAAAAAAAAAAGAAAAAAATAGTGCTTCAAATAAAAAGAAAAATATATAGCTGAACACTAGCTACTCCACTCCAACTTCTGTTAAATTTATCTAATCCTGGCCAATAGCTTCTGCCAAAAGAAATTATCATAATATATATCATAAAGACAATGCCATATATATATATATATATATATATATGAAACCAATCCAATAAGTTTTTTTTTGTTTTTTTTTTATTTATGCATAAGTATCAATTTGGATAATGAAAATTTTGCATGTATATTTTTTTATTGTAAAAAGTAAGAGAGAAAAAGAACATTAATGATACACATCTTTTCATGCACTTTATTATAATTATTGGATCACCATTAGACGGTGATCCAACGGCTAAAAAAAATATCTACTCATAGGTAAAAAAAAATACCTATAAAATTGGCAACCATATATAAAACAATGCCATATTTATTTATTTATTTTATCCCCTTTGAACTAGGAATATACAGCCACCCTTGACTGCTAACTAGTACTTAGATAAAAGCTACTTATTTATATCTATATACATTCGAAAGTTGAGATATAGTGCACTGACTCATAGCTGGTAATATAATTAATAGTTTCTTAACATATAGTATTAGTTAGGGATACATTATAAATGTAATCAAAACCATGTATTTGATTAGTTAATTGAATGTCTTCTTTACCTGATACTTAATTTATTTTAGTATTAAATATAAATATTTTTTTTTGCTAATACTGACATAAAGACACATAAATTATGAAAACAAATATATATATTAACAATATTATTTCTATTTATTTTTTTAAAAACAAAAATTATTATTCTTTTCAACAGTTAACGTCAGTTCAGCTTAAGATATTCAAAATAACGACTCGTGTGTCTGCTGGGTGCAAGCTAGCATAAACTAACGCCGACATATATCATATGCTTATAAGCAATTAAAGCATGCTTCCTATTAACTTTAGTATATTTAAATACTATCCTTTGTTGTCCATATATTTAAGTCAAATCTTTGCAAAATTAGTTCATTAATAAAATAAATAAACTCACAAAAAGTTTGGCAATTTGTTAAATTACGAAAGTGATCGTTACTGGTCGAAAGTGGGTGCCGACTCAGTCACGTGGACAATTATACAAAGCAGTACTAAAAGAAAATGCAAAATGTGACAAAAACAAGAAAATAAAATAAAAGGACCATTATTATAAGAAAAAGAATCGGTGGCGGTTTTCGTGGACATAGGTTTTATAGTTATAACAGCAAAAAGAAAAAGAAAGAAAGAGGGAAAAAAAAATGTGATGAAAAAAAGTATTAAAATCGTTTTGCACGTGATAGAATTGAAAGAACACCGCTTATAATTACTAAGTTTGTGTTTTGTTTTTGTGCTTTATGTGTTTGAAACTGGAAAGTAGTTTTCAATATTGGAAGAGCGCACACACTTTTGTGGGGCCCTTATTACAAGTTACAACTAGCTCGCAACCACAACTTGACTCTCTCTCTCTCTCTCCCTATATATATATATATATATATATATATGAATATATTTAAAGCAGCCTAACTCCATCTTTCTTTATCTACATATCTTGGTTTATTTTCTTATCAGAAAATCTCACTCTAAAAAGTATAGAATAATTAGAAGAAGAAAAATGAGGAGGAACTGTAACTTGGAACTTCGCCTTCTTCCTTTTTCAGCCACTGATTCCGACCAGTACCCTCTTCGGCACCATAACAGCTCATTGTAAGCTTTCTTTCTCTCTCTCTTTCTCTCTCTCTCTCCCTCTCTCTCTCTCTCTCTCTACATATATATATATATATATATATATGAAGATGAGTCTAATTTTTCTGGATGGAATATTTATTTATATAGGAATATAGAAGAGTCGAGTAGTACTACTACTAGCAGTGATTTAAGTACTCCAAAGCAAAATCAGCCGCTGACTATCTTCTACAACGGAAGGATTTGTGTTTGTGATGTAACAGAATTTCAGGTACGTAATAATAATAACAATTAATTATCTATTTAATTTTTATTTTTTTGGATTGATAATTTACTTAATGGAATCCCCCTGGGTTTCTTATGTCATACGAAGAAAGATTGTTTTATAGCTAAAATTCTTTCTGAATTAATTAGTTAACATATTTTACCACAAATTTATGAATTGACAATTAAAGAAATTATTATAATATAAATATGCTTAATCGATCGGTTATCTTTATCCATTTATAGAATTCATCATTCTCTTTTTGAAACTATGCATCCCAATAGTTTCCAAATCAATAAATTTACTCATGGTAGCCTAGCCTAACTTATTAGTAACAATTTCCTCAATTAACAAACTAAAATCCCACATATATCATATTTGTCAACTAGCTAGTACGTACTATTGTTATACATAAATATATATATATATATATATATATGTTCTTTTTGCAATTAAATTTGAAATTAAAGAATGAAAGATCGAAATTGGGAAAATATTTTGGAAATTAAACATTGTTCATTTCTTTGGGCTGCAGGCTAGATCCATTCTTCTGCTCGCAAGTAGAGAAATGGAGGAAAGACTAAAGACGCCGAGGACGACGACGCCAGGGTCCGAGCCATGTTCGCCGAGCTTGCGATCGCCGGTTTACAGCCCCACGGCAGCTCTCTCCATGAAGAGATCGCTCCAAAGGTTTCTCCAGAAACGCAAGCATCGCGCTCAAGCCATGACCCCCTACCATCGCTAAACATTAATTAATTAAAAAGATGAAGATCACTTGGGATCGATCACTACTTGTTATACTTTCATCATGTGTTTGATTAATTTGTAAACGTTGATGAGGAAAATTTGGACCCAGTAAACAGTTTATATATATATATATATATATATATATATATATGTAGGAATTTTCTTCATACACAACCTTAGTGAGGGGTGCCGGCTTGTAAATTACATGATGTATAATTTGAACGTTTTGATTTATTGATTGATCAGTTATGAATTTTTGTTCGAGTTTCTTATTGATCACAACTTTCGTACAAGTTCAATTGATTATTCATATGGAGGGACGGTCTTTAATTTTATTTATTTATTGTTTGATCTGATGTTTGCGTTTTATATGGAAATGATTTGGTGGGTATAATATTGTTATTGAAAAATCTGTTATCGATTTGGCAGTTAATTGATCAATTAATATCATGGTTGCATATATATTTAAAGCTGTCATCTAATATTGATGAAAAAGCATCTATCACATAAGCTGGTAATATGTAATTAGTTGGATTAAAAATAAGACATATTTTTTGAGGAAATGAAAGCATGCTAAATTTTTATACCCAACCCCTTTTTTTAATTAAAAAAGGGAAATGACAAACGTGTTAAACAAATAATTATTATTAGATATTGTAATTATTATCTCACTTTTATTTGAATCCTCAACATTTAATTGGTAAATTAAAACTTACCTTTAACAGATATAATAAAATTCACTTATTATTAAAAGATAAGAAACGGATTTAATGACAAGCACTAGTTAAAAATTAAGATAAGGATTCACTTGTCATATAATATTCAAAATTAACTAAATGTGGAACTCAATATATTCATCAATTGTAGTTTGTTTACTGTTATGCCGTACACTATAAAAAGAAAAACAATGCCATTTATTGACAAGGTTTTAGTCACAATAAAATATTTTTTTGGCTAAAAAATGACATTTAGTTGCGCTACTAAAAGATAATATTTAGTCCCAAATGTTATTATTTCACTTTTAATTAAAAATTTTTTTATATATATTAATGAAATTAGTTGTGACTAAAATTTTTAGTTACCAACTTTCTAATCACGACATAAGTAATAATAATATAATATTAGTCACGGATTTTTCATTTTTAGTCTCAAATTTGTTGGGACTAAAAGTAAAAAAGTTTTTTTGCAGTAGCACTTCACGAGTAGATTTTTGCACCCAATTGGTTGTTGTAAACTGTAATGTAGTGCTTGATTATAATGAATTCATTCCCTGTTTGTAAAGAAAGAAAAAATAAATTAGTATTCACCAAATCATTTTCAACACTCGTCTAGTAGTCGAATAACAGTTCGTGAGCATGTTCATTTGATCGATTGCAGGCTTTATGCAATCGATCGAATCATTCACTAATAGGGCTATAGTATTATAAAATATCTTTTTAACTGTTAAATCATTAAATCATTATATTATCTAATAATTATTATAATTTAAATAATTAAAAAATAATAATAAATACATATTATTTAATTATTATTTTTTTATTTATATTTTATCATAAAAAGATGTGCATTAATTAGACAAAATATTAGCTATAAGTAATAATAATTGGTTGTCAACATTTAGTTCAATATATAATGTACGAGGGAAAAAGAAACCGAAAAGTTAGACATTATCTCACTCATATATATAGCTGCATATCTAACAGTATGTCATAGAATGAGATATGGTTTGGTGTTCATCGTGGGCACTGAAGTATCCCCACATTTCATGCGACTCTGGCGTGGAATTGTTGGGAACACAAGGAATAGATCTAAGCTTCGAATTATATGGCCTAATAGTGAATGCATTTTTCCGGTCCACTAAAATATAAAACCTAACTTTTTTTGTTCAATTATTAATTATATATGCATAGCATAATAGAAAGTACATAATTGAGGGTATATCCTTGAGAAATCTTTAACACTGGTGAGCGTTAGGTAATATGTTATCATAGATCATATTATTGGAGCTCACATATATGGATTGACTCGAAATTTGTCAGCTCGATCAGTTTGACAATTAGCTAGAAATTGCCCTTGTAGGAAGATCTATACTTGCTTAAATAAAAAAAAAATAATAATAATAATATATGACTGGTGGAGTGAAAGGTTTATTGCAAAAAGAATACAGTTAAAAAAAGAACCTGTTCAATATTGGAGGTAATCTTAACTAGTTGTGTGATACTCGTAATAATAATAACAATAATAACATTGATTATTATTATAATGACAATTACAATGACTTTCTGAAAAAATACAAGCGTTTGTGGTATATATGCATGGGTGCGTATAAAGTTCGTGTTCTTCTGGATTTAGGCGATTTGATCGGAATTTTGATCATTAGAACTAATAAACAATTTTCGGTGCAACTACCACTTTTTCGTACAAGAAATTCTGTGGTCATCAATTATTGTTTCATCAAGTGGGTTGGATCTATTTCACTCCATACGTCAAAAGCATGATTCAATTGATCAGACTAAACTTGATCTTATGCTAATTCAATAATCCATTTTCAATAATTGAGATAAATAATGACATTTTCTTTCCCGATATTTGCGTATCCAATAATTGAGATACATTAATGGCATTTTCTTTTCGGAATAGTTTATTGTTCATCAAGTAAAAGTGACAACTGAGCAGCGTCTGGGAGAGCAATATTTTTGCTAATAACAAATGCATGTTGATCATTGGGGATGAGAAAAATAGTTGAGCTATTACGTTTGTTTCATCCAACATATTTATCACTTAGTACGCGAGTTAAACGAAATAACAATGAGTGGAAACTTGGAGGAAAGCAACGAGAAAATGATCCTAACTTTCTAATAGTGGATGAAAAAAAAAAAATATATATATATAAATTATGAAATTGGGAGAATTCAAATTCTCTGTCAAACTTTGATATTTTAATTATTTATGTCCAATTGATCAGTAAATTTATAAAACCACATTTTAAAACATTAATTTAGAAGGACTATGAAACTAATTAATAGGTAATTTCAAATTCTAGATGATGTGATTGGTCAGACATTAGCTAGGACAATAATTAATTACAAAATTAGACAAAAATTTTGTTTTTCTTTTTTCTTTTTTGTTTTTTGTTTTTGTTTTGTTTTGTTTTTTTTTTTGGGGGGGGGGGGGGGGCAGAAAACTTAAGTTGGATTTTGGAATTTGGTAAATTTTTCACTTGTTCTCAAGAGGAAGTTAAGTATTATTTTACCCCTGTGCATGGCCTACTTCACTTTGGAGAATGCAAGGAAAATTATCTAAAGTGTAAAACATGCACGAAGAGAGACTACGGTACATTTTTGAGAAACTAATTATATATTTCTCAAATATTGTACCAAACGCAAGTTATATATCTCTAAAATGTACATTTTAGAGAAATGTACCAAGCATGGAAAAAAAGAAAAATTAAATTAATTAATTAATATCTCAAACGTCATTCGGTACATCTCGTGGTCACAAGGAAATTAATAATTCCGCTACCTGTGGTAACTACTTTTCCACTTAAATTTTGGAAGAATGCAAAGGAAAGAAAACCAGAAAGTTACCCATAATAATTAATTATATATTTTAACGAGGATTTAATGAAAATTAATAAAATTGACCCATGAGATGCCCAGAAAAATTAAGTACCTATATTGATATAATTATCATTAAAACGTGTTTTGACATTGGCAAACCACTAAGGAGGAGCATAGAAAAAATGAACACGTTTAATATTCAAAAATGAAAATAAACACGTTTTACAAATTTGTGGACTTGTGTTGTCAATATTTTTGGTGCGTTGTCTTAGTGGGAGTCTTTTGTGAGAATTGTCTGCTCAATTCAACGCCAGTGAATATTTAAAATATACATACTAGAGATGTGACATTTTTCTTTATGCTTGTATGACTGTTCAAATTTTTGTCCCCTGTAGATTGTCAAGTAAGAAAGAAAGAATGGAGACTTATGAATTGGTAATGTAATCAAGTAATATTAACGCCAACTTGTCAAAATAGAATGTTAGTATTAATATACAATTACAGAAGTAGTATTTAAACATGATAAGTCTACACATAAAATACTTAATTATTATTAGAACAAATTAACAAGAGGTGATCTAGTGTTGTTGCCGGACCAACAAGTTGAGATCTAGAGAATTGGAAAGTTTCTAGATGTACCTTGACTTCTTTTTCTTTCCCATGAATTATTTTGGCAATTAGAACATAGAATCATAAAGAAAAATTAATTAAGATTCAAAGTAATTTTGCATACTATATAATTTCCCGTTTGACCTCTTAATTGCGTATCAAATCAAGTGCGCCATTTCCCTAATTTTGAAGTTAAAAATGTTTTAAATGGTAATGCATGCACTTTCTAAGAATTAGACTAGTAATGATGTTCTTTTTTTTTTTTTTTTAAAGTACGTGTAATGATGTCGTATGACTTTGATTTAATAGTAAATATTAGAGCCATTCTTTTCAATTTACTTTCAGGTCCACATTGTTGTTTGGCCTATCATCGTAAAGCTGGGTTAAACTATTAGGATTTAGTAATCAATTTCTATAATGGTAAGGGATTATTTGACAACATTTAACATTTTTTTTTACTTTTTCTTTTAAAAGATAAAAGAAGGGTTAAGATGATTGCAGACATTGTTGGGTAAATGATGTCTATCACTCATTTAACTTCTAAGAACAGACGACATAAAGGCACGTTTAACGATATTTTTTGTTTTATGTTTTCAAAATTAAACAAAAACTGTTTTTATTGTTTCCTAATTAGAACAAAATATTTTCTATGCAGATTTTATAGCAAAAAAAGCTAAGAAAGATGAAAAAAAATCTTATGACAAAAATAAAAGTATATCTACAATCATAAGAGGAGAAAATAAATGATGACAGAGAAGAAGAAGAAAGTAGTGACAAAAGTAAAACTCAAGAGAGAAAAAACCATATAAAAGATAATACAGATAGAGAAAATAATGACAAAATAAAGAATTGATAAAAGAAATTAATAGGTAGCATAATAAGAAAGAAAAAATAATCAAGTGAAAGGCTGATGATGAGATAGAATGATTAACATATGAGAGAATGAAAACTTAGATAGTCGTGACGTATAATAAAAAGAGAGAAGATCATGAGAGAGTATAATAAAAGTGAGCAAAAAAAATAAAAATAATGAAATTAAGACTGAAAATCAATTGAGATAGTGCGATCAAAAGAGAAGAACGTGAGGAGAAAAACAACAAAACAAAATTGAGAACAACATTTTCTTTTTGTTCGCTAGCTTTTTATGTTTTTCTTTTTTAAACTTTGTTTCTAAAAACATTCTTAAAAATTAATGTCAAATACGATTATTTTTCAGATAACAAACTTTATACCTTTAAAAACATATAGTTTTTTTAATGCCAATTACTCTTTCTATATGCATATTGGCCAAAATACCCCTAATCGGCCAAATCACCGAAAAAAAAAAATACAAAGTCATATATTTATAGGAGCAACAATTGTGCTGGTAAGGTGATTGTGCTGCTAAGATGTTATATATAATAGCTACGACTTAATATATCATCACTATAGTTTACATTACAATAACAAATTTCGTTGAAGCGACTTGTCAAAGAAGATGAGATGACGTGTATGAATTAGGGTGATATATTTGTTAATTTCAAATATTCCTTATGTAATATCTGTGAAGTAACAAAGATAAATTGGACATTTGAAGAGTAATAACAAAGTTATAAATATTGAATTTTCGATTAAAATAATAAAAAATTTGAAATATTATAATATTTTACAACAGTGTTCAGTTTTTTTTTTAAAACTCCTTAGAAATTCAAATTTCTAGCAAATAGGGGCTTGAGAGAGAGAGAAAGAGAGAGAAAATACCAGATCTGCCGCCGCCTATAGCCACCGCAACGTTGCCCGCCTTGGCCAATGTGTCAGCCTGCGTTAAAGGACTTTCGAAGACGAATCCAATGCCACTAGTCTCGTCTCGTTTCGACGTCAGACGAAGCTGTAACGGCCCTGCAAAGATTCCACCTCCGGCGAAGTTTTCCGGTCACCGAAGCGCCGTCCGACCTCCGTTTTCGACACCTCTAGCAAGTGAAACTCCATCTCGCCGCTACCAATCAATCCAAATAGTTTTACATTAAAATTCATCTCCGGTAAGTTTTTACTATTTTTACCGTTTTTACTAACTATGTAAAAAGTGATATTCACGTAATTATTTTGATTAAATGATTTATTTACTCGAGGTAAATACCTGGAGTGAAAGAGAATTAAAAATTATGAATAATTACAGTTAGTAAAAGTAAAAAGGGTAACGGTAAGTGCAGTAAATAGTAGTTAGGAAAAAAGACATTTTTCTAATTATTTTCAAAAGGTGGTATTTATGTAATTCTCGGATTTTTGGGCTTAATTAATGCTAGGGATCTTGAAACTGAGTTCTGATTTCGAATTTGGACTCAGTGAGGTCAAGACGTGAATTTTGATATAAAATATCATTATATTTCATCGTAGAACGAAAATTGAAATTTCGTGGCACAAATTGCATTGTTTGTGTGCCATGGGCCGGTCCCGCACCGGAACCCGTTTTTGACAAAATATATATCTGACCTAGCATTTTTTGGTACTCTGAATTTAGTAGTGACCTCTATTTCTATATTTGAAGCTTTGGTGGAAAAGTCACTTTTTCTAGTGGACTTACTAGAAACCAGAAATTGTCGTTTAAGCACCTGAGTGACTAGTTGGGGATTTTTCGAGCGGCATTGACTAGGTATTACTACCATATCAAGGTAGGAGTTCGATTACCTAATTTTTATATTTGTTTTAGATTTTATTTGCATTAAAATTTATTTATGAAAAATCGTGATTTTACGATGGTTAAAGAAAGTATTGTTAATTGTTGAGTTATACTGGGATTGGATTGCGTAAATTATTTTATATATTTTTACATACTAGTTTTGGGGTAAAACAGCAGTGTGCTGCCTATTTTACAATAAATCTCAGAATAATGCCAAGTTAGATTTTTAAAGCATGATTTGATTATTGGATGCATGGTAGCCGTGAGTTGTGACATGTTGTACATACCATAAGATCACACACTTGAGTTCCATTATAGCATCGCAGTATTTTAGATCACTGGCGAGTTGCTGCAGTGCTAGGTGAGAGACCTAGGCTCCTGCACAGGTTTTTATCTAATACGCTTATGGGCAGTGTCAGGATACTGAGTACCCCTTTTATAGAGATATTACAGGACCGTAATGGGAGGATGAGAGCTCACTTATATCCTTGTTGATGTATGATATGTATAATAATGTGGTTTTGATTTTGGTTTTAAATATGTGACTATTTTGGATACCAAATGATTTATAAATTTGATTTATACAAGGATTTGGAGGAATTAACTATGCAGATTTGAGAAGTTGCATTAATCAAAAAGGTAATTAAATTCTTACTGAGCATTTGAATACTCATCTCTTATATTTCCCCTCTCAAGCAGTGCTCGGTATGACTTTGGAAACTCGGGAGCAGAGGATTGAGGAGTTGGTTACCGTACAGGAAATTGGTAACTATGTAAATAACGTTGTTATTTACTTTGGCATATATTAAATATTAATGGGCCCGTTACACAGACTCTATCTGTATAATTAGTATGTTGGATTATGAAACTACTGATAATAATGCTTAATTTATTTTAAATAAATTTTATTTAACAATCTAAATCTAATGGTAATCACAAAATTTTGAAAATTTTCATTTTAAATTATTTTTATGAATTTTTCTTAAAAAAAAAAAAAACCATTGAATTTCTATTCGTGAAAATCTCTTTTTGTCACTGGCTCAGGATTTAGGTCGTGAAACCTTAACTTAGTTTATTAGATTGACGATTTTAAATTTATCATCATATTTATTTTTCTTCTCATAAAATATTTAATATATACTTTGCTGTTAGTTTCCTTGCGCTACTTTCTTATCCTTACATCTATAGCGATAGCGATGATAAATATCGTCATTCCAAATTCCAATGTTTCCATTAATATATTGGTGTTAGAAAGCGCTAATATTTACCATCACACGATAGAAGTGACCCTGCCTTGTCGTTGCTTTAGAACATGAAGTAGATGTCCTCACTATAGTCTTTTCGTTCTTTTAAGTGGCCCATAGTAACAATAACGACGATAATACTACATGACACTTACTTTTGCTGACAAGTGATAGGTAAGGCATCAATAATCTTTTCCCGATAAGTTTTCGTGTTGGCAGGCAACATGCATCAACGATTGTCCCTATATAGCAATCATAGCCCCACAAATTGAGATTTTTTACTATGAATATACTGTTGCGTTTTTATTTAAACACATGTATATGGCTATTTTGCTGATGCGTTGGCAAAGAGTGATTTTCTTCTTTTTCTTTTTTTTTTTTTTTTTTTTCCTTTGGAGTGAGTCGTGTAGTTGCTTTTTCGATGAAAGTAATATTTTCGATAAAGTTTTTGATAAAACTAGTATGTTGATAATATTTTAATGGAACACCCATAGCGATATTTTCAATACAATTTTGACAAAAATGGTATTTTCTATAAAATTTAAGTTATGATAAGCGGTATTTCAATATAATTTCAATAAAAGTGGTATTTTGGATAAAATTTGACAAGTTTCGGAACTATTTTGATGAAGAGATATTTTTTATATTATTTCTACAGTTTTCGATAATTTCAAAAGTTACGGTTCAAAAGCACTAAATTAACTCAAATTTAAATTTTTAACATATGAATTACTTTGGAATATCTTGAAATTTGATAATAAATTATTTTAAATTATACTCAATGCATTTGAACCAAGAAATTTGAATAATAACTTACCTTTGACAAACGAAATATGCCTCAAAACTTTTAAAGGTATTTTTGTCTAAAAATTGTTCAGATGCATAGATTTTAAATCTTTGTTAACTTAAGCATAAGGTCAAATATGGATTCTTTTAAAGCATGTTTAATAAAATTTCTCTCCACGTATAGTGACAAAAAAATTATCTTCGCTATATTACTCTTTTTTTCTTTTTTTTTTTTTTTTGAAATACAAAACTTAGCACACTTTTCTTTCGCGTATTACAATCTGCAGAATTTTGTGATTGACAAGATGACACAACACTTTTCTAAACATACTAAATTTTGTGTACCATTAGATGTTATGTTTCGTACGTGCACCACGCACGTTCAGTATAAATTAGTAATAGTATGACTGTTCGAAACTAAAGCCGCAGTAATTAATTATCATATGCACGAGAAATTGCAAGGTGGTTTCTTGGATATTGCGTACAAATTCATTTCAAGTTGCTTTCATTCACGAGGTCGCTTTCTTTTTTTTTCTTCCTTATTTTTTAAAAACAAAAAAAATAAAAATCACATTCGGTTGTGTTAGAAAATTCATGGAAAATTAAAATGCATGAGACAATTTAGAAGATTCTCAAATCAAAGATCATGTTTATATTATTGACGGCAGGAGGAAATATGGTAGCTCCTGTGAACACTTTCTACTCTTTTCTTCTTTTCCAAGGAATTCTATGAACACTGTATAATGCTTACTGATAATTATAATTATATTTTAAATAAAATTTATATGAGATTTAATTTAATAATTATAATTATTAATAATAGATTGATATATCATTATCATTAGTATTAGTATTAGGCACTTTTATTTTATTCAATTGAACTCTTTTTGCTTCTTCATATTGCAAATTGTTTTGTTTCATACGTTACAATATGAAACCAAATATTTGAGATTTTGTATTCAATATCGTGCTTGAAATAAATAATGCTTACCGTGATGTTCTGTAATTCATATTTGACATATTATCCATTAAAAGATGAGTTTATGGATGATATTACATTATTATCGAATTTATTGTGAAGAATTTCTTTACAACAAATTTCTTACTATTGTGTAACTCTTTTGTAAAAATTTTCCGTTTTCACATTTCTGCTCTATCATCATTTAATTAATTCGACTATTACTTGAATAAGGGTCCTAATATCCTAAAAAGGATGTAAAGTGAAATATATAAATAAGGAGGAACAATGTTACTCTATTTTTTTAAAACAATAAACAAAGCTTAAAAGGGAAGAAAATAACGTTGTTAATTAAGATAACTCTGGCATACTTTTACAGGTTCTAACACACACATACACATATATATATATATATATATATATCACTCCAGACAATGGTGTTTATGTGCTCAGATTGATTAGTTTATACCTTCAGTACGAGAATACTTGAAATTCTTAGTTGTCTACCTTTAATTAATATGCGATCCCTAAGCAGGGATGGGGGATTGTTGAGAGGCCTAATTCTCTCATGCACATGGTCCTCAAGATCAAAAGTAAAAGGCGTAGATATTCCCAAATACTGACTTCTTTTCCATTTTTTATTTATTTTTTATTATTATTATTTTTTTTGGTTGGAGGCAAAAGTAGTAGTTATTTCTCTCATGGCCGTGGAGAAGTATTTTGTGGGGGTACTAAGGAAATTTTCCCACTAGGGCTGAGAGTGCAACTCCTAAGAGATCCACGGCTCCCCCAGTCTCCGACCTTACATTTTCAAGCCTATTACCGCGGCCGATGAGCTTAATTAGCAGAAATGTGGTTGGTTTCGGATTTAAATAATTGAGAATGAATTTGTGAACAATTGGAATTTTAATGTTCACCTATGCAAGATTCTAGTGGCCTTCGCTTTGATTTGTAGAGTTGTCTTCAAATTGATATTTTAGAGAGCGACTCATTGGTGGTTGTTGTTGAAGCGATTAAGAAAAGTGATGACAGATCAGTTGTTAGTCTATACCTTATTATGTCTTACTATAGTGGTGGCTCTTGTGTTACTACATCTGCCGCGATAATAGCGAAAATAGAAATGTGGTAGACTGATACACATTTTATAGCGATAATAGCGATAATAGAAATGTGGCTCTATTTCTTTTTACCATGATATCTTTCGATTGGAAGAATTCCCTTGTTCATCTTGTAATAATCTTGGATTATTCTATGGTTAAAGAATAAAAGAACTCCTTTTCCCCCCCAAAAAAAAAACGGAATAAAAAATTGAAAGGGGGTTTCTTGGAAACTAATATAATCATATGTCTCCTATAGATGATTCACGAGTCTGCTTTTATTTTCTTGACCACAAAAAAAAAATCTATGTTGGGTTGAGTGGAAAATTCACGCAAATTAAACAATTAAAGATCATGTTTATATCATGGAAGGCAGGAGGAAACATCGCACGTAGCTTCCTGTGAAACCTTTTTCTATTGGTAGCTAACAACTACCTCAATGATTCTTATAGAAAAACCAAAAAAAAAAAAAAAAAAAAAAAAAAAAAAAACCTGAAAGAGACATAATTAAGGTGGAGAAAAAATTTTCAATTCCACTATTTTAAAAAAAGAAATTGAAGCTATAAGGAAGAATATGGCATTCTTAATTAGATTACTTTATCGTAAATTGACAGGCTCTACATGTGTATAACTCACACATATTGGTACATTTATTAACGTAGAGCAACTCAAACCTAAGATTACTTATAAGGATCGGTTTATTTGGGACTAACAACTATGGTAAATTTATATTAACTCAGGTTGATTTGTATATATCTCTGGTACTACTTCAAATTCTCTATCATTTTTGTTTCAGAAAAGGGGAAGAAATTGAACGAAACTTTCCAAGCAAAAAATAATAAGTTGGCGCAACATAACCGCAACATAACTATGTCTTCAAATTCGTTCGGAAAAAGGGAAGAATAAAAAGAGTCGTACAATAGTTCATAGTTTAGTGGGATGGCATGATATTAACTGTCACGACCCAAACTTCGGGCTAGTGGCAAAAAAAGAATGTTACAAGTGGAAATTCATAATTTATTTTAGAAAATTTTAGAAACTGCAATTCTTCAAAAAAAAAAACGACAACTAGTTTAAAAACTACAACTTCTGTAAAAATTTACAAAAATAGTTCAAATTGTAAATTCTCACAGTTTGTGATCACCACTAGACATAAACTATTAATAATAGTAATAAAACATAAATATACATCACATCGTCATCATCAGTAGGTATCATAGATAATACAGGCTAAATCCAAAGTATGAGCTTAAATGTTATTACAATTCCAAAATGAGTTACTAAGTAGTTACCAACTATTAACTAGTAATATTCTTTCCAGCCTAGTTACTCCGCTTCGGAGTTGTCCAAGTCACATTGTACACCACCTGAGAGAGGAAAGATAAGAGGGGTGAGTACTCACATGCTCAATAGAAATTCAATTACCTTTTTGGTATGAATGCAATTTTTCAAACCTGTATAGTTAGCACCTTTCCAAAATCCATTTAAAAAAAAAAAACAAGTTTACAAATAATCAAGATCAAGAGTAATCATGTATTTAAAACCAAAACCAAAAACACAATCATGTTCATAATCATATTGTACATATCATAAATCAACTAAGAACAAATATATGTATGAGCTCTTATCCTCTTATCACGGTCATGTAATACCTCTTAAACAGAAGTATTTAGCATCCTGACACTACTCGGAGGTATGTCAGCAAATCCTGCGTAGAGGCCTAGGTCTCTTACCTAGCACTGTAGCAACTCACCAGTAATTTAAATACCATGATGCTAAAATAGAACTCAAGTGTGTGATCCTATGATAGGTACAACATATCGTAGAGTGTGTAATAATCATGCATCAAGAATATCAAGAAATCATGCTTTAAAACTCGTTTGGTATTATCATGGGATTTACAGAAAATCGGACAACATAACAGCTGTATTTTCCCAAAACCAAAATTTTAAACTTGCATAAAAATCATACCAACTAATCCCAAAACAATCTAATATATCTCAACAGTTCACAAATTTATCAATATCCAATCAAACCATTAAATTCCATGGAAATCGACACTTTCAAGAATTAGGTCATAATGCACATTTTAAATCAAAATAAGTATAAAACTTGGTAATTGAATCCCTACCTCACCTGGATAGTCAGACTAAGCTATCGACACTCATAGATTCTCCAATTGGTCACCTGGTCGCTCGGAGAGTCGTTCGGGATCCCGTGAGCTCATCTTGAGGTGTGACTTTCCAAATAAAGTCTTAAATTGCGAAACAGAGGTCACCACTAAATTCAGAGCACCCAAAAATATTAGATTAGATATATAATTCAATTAATTTGAGGCCCCGGGCCTGTGGTACGCAAATCAAGGCGAAATCCCGAGCCTCGTGTCTCGGATTTCGTGCCCACTCAAAACCTATTGATGTTTTATATCAAAACTCGTCACTTAACCTTACTTAGTCTAATTCTAAAGTCTAATTTCAGTTTCGAGGCATCTAGCTCAAATTTGGGCTTAATTAGAAACTAACTAGAAAAGGTACAAAAATACCATTTTCTGAAAATATTTAGATAAACACCATAAATTTCGGATCAGTTTTTCTCTCGATCCTTACATCCATTTTCCACAAATCTACCACCCATTCTCCTATCTTAAATCATATTTTCATCCCTCAAAATTTCATGTCCAATGGATTAACATAGCAAAGTAATTGTATAAATGCCACTTTTTATGACGAAAATACCACAAAAATTTTTAAATGCTCAATGGAACTCCTTGGCCAGAAATTTGTGGTGGTGAGGGGCTGGGCTAGACTCAAGAGAGCTTGGCTTCCCTTTCACGGCAGTGGGTGGCGGCTATGGGTGGCAGAAGGCCGGAATTCACTAAATTTGGCGGCGGGTGGAGCGCGACTTTGTGCCTTCGTTTCTCGTGCCTGGCTACGCGATGGTGGCCGGAGATGGGCAGTGTCTGGTCGCCGATCAGTTGGGAAGAGATTGGTGAAAAAGAAGAAGAAGAAGAAAGGAAGAGGGAGAACGTGAGAGAGGAAGAGGGAGAGAAAAAACATATATACATAAATTTTTTTTTTTATATTTGGCCAAATAACTCTTTTACCCTTGAAAAAAACTAGTTTTTACATTAACCGGTAATGATTGAACAGAGTAACATGCCTTGGAAACATTTGAATATTTTGAACTTCCTTAATCAGTAAAATTTTGTATCGAATATACTTTCAATTTATTTTACTTTAAAAAAATCAATAAAATAATATTCGTTGAAAGTTCATTTTAAGCCTTTTGGACCTCATTTTAAGCTTTATAAGCAACATTTTTGGTCCAACATTTTGGCTGATTCGACTAAGTAATTATTATGTTCTTTCGTGCTGTGACTAGCTAGTCCTCATGCCTCCAATCTTTCGATTTTGTTTTGACTAGGTTATACTTTTTTTAACTTTTTGCAAATATTAAAATTGAGAAATGAACAAATCTTGACTACTTTTCACGTCTTGGGATTTCTACATACCTTTTTAGATATCATATTTAGCAGGATACTTAAGTTTATTGTTCATAAGATTTATACCTTGTATTTTTTTTTTTTGAGATTCATATACAGATTGCAAATATAAAATACACCTATTTTATACATGAAATGTACACCTAAAAATGGTGAAAATCTGATTTATTAGAAAACGGGAACGTATCCAAGTATGTTGCCCAAAGCGCATATTGGGTATGATTTCGTCTCTTTTTCTCCGATGTTTTGGGCCTATGGTTCTAACTTGGACTGGATCCTGAAAGTAATAGATTTGGGCCAATGAATGGACTGAACCTGTTAATTAGCCCTGGACATCCAGTTTGTTTGTTTATTTATTTGTTTCTTTACTAATTAAATCCAAAACGTTGGTAAATCACTTTCTGAAAAAAAAAAAAAAAAAAACAGCAACAACAAAAAGCTGAAAACAGGAATTTCGTTGATAAAAAATTTTGCAGGTATTTCAGGTCCTAAGTCATAAAAACAATCAGATAAATAGCAGGTAAGAAGGATATGGTCTTTTCAAGATCAAAAGAAACAAAGAAAGAAAATTTATAAAGCTATATTTTACTTCTAACTAGAAGAATCAAACTGATCCTGAGATGATCAAAAAGAAAACGTGTTATTAAAAAATGTTAAGAAACAGATAGGTAAAGTATTTATGTGTTTTGGTACACATTTAGGACACAATTCTTTATCTATCCGTAATATGACTAATGAAATTAGAAAGTAGTAACTCAAAATTTCATTCATATTTCTATTGTTAAACAAATTTTTATCCTCAGCGATTTTTTTCATTACCGATTATAATATTATACACAAGATTTATGTTACTAAAGTTCCATTCTTTGAGTTCCGTTACCACATAAGAAAATAAATACATTAAGACTGTAGGAGGCAGCTTTGGACTTCTACTCTGTGCTCATGATGTTTCTTAAAAGTCAACATGTGTATAAATAGTTTTAAGACACGAACAGAAGAATCCAAAGATACATAGAATTATCTATCTCTCTCCTTGGTTACTTGTTAAGCCTCCCTTTAATAAAGTCAACTTTACTTTGCTGCTTGCTAGCCCAAAAAGGAGGACACCCCCCCCCCCCCCCACCAAAAAAAAAAAGAGAAAAAAGAAAACTCTGCGGCAGTCTGGTGGTAATAATCCCAGAACTTTCAATTCTAAGGTAGTGCTTTCATGTATCTTTGCTTGTATCTGTGTCATGTACCCACCCTTTTCATTATAGTTGTTTTTTGCTTTATGTGTTGATTATGAACTAGTATAGAGCTAAGAGTTTCATAAAATTGGATATGATCTTAAATAAGATTATTGGGTTTTCGTTTTTGAAACCTGTACTTCACTATTTCAATACCCTTTTGCTTCTCTACAATCATTATTTTGTGTCATGAGCTAATATGGGCCATTTTTTATTTTAAAAAAAAAATGAAGTTGGTTTAATGCGAAGCAGAATCTCGACTTCCAGTGTAAGAAGTTCTTTTGTTTTCCTTCAACCAATGTGGCTCTTAAAATGAGATCTTTTGGTAGAATAGTGAAAATTTATTTGTATACATATGGATTTGAAGGTTTTCAAGAATATCAAGATAGATAAATGAAGAATTTTTAATTTTTAAAATTTATCAAGCCATATTAAGTCTCAGATCAAGCAGAGTGATTATGTAGTACACTTCTTTATATTTTCTTGAGAATGATGGTTCAGGTGGTCTTACATGTTATTAAATCCCTCAAAATGAGTTGATGGTTTTTTTTTAAAAATTTTTTAAAATTTTTTAAGTAGAGTGTGAGGCAAACATAAAGCCTTTTGGTAATTCTCTGTGGTTCATTATCAGTGCTAATAAATCTTGTTAGAAACTAGATTAATTTTAAAGCATAAATGCTAGACACCATATGCTACATTCTAAAGAACATATGTAGTTCGAAAGATACATGCAAATGCCTCTCTCCAAAATAGATTATATGGAGGTTTTACCAAGGTTTATCTCATCAGATGGAAAGAGGGAACGAAAATATATTGTTTGGTATGACTTTTGCAGAGATTGCTTCTCGCAGTTCTATATTTTCATGTGATCATCACATTCCTCTCTTACGACAAATCACATAACAAGTAAATCGTCTCTTTAAAGTTTATCGAATCCCAGCCAAATGTCGTTCAAGAATCAGTCTTTTGCATATGGAAACATTCTTATGCAACCCACTATGCTTATCTTCGCTATATTGCATTTGCTGTCTTTAGTTAGTGAACCAGTTGATTAGTCTGGTGGTAGCCGCTGAACAGTTACCAAACCCCACTCTAATTCCCCAGTATTATAGTAGATAATCGCTTGTCACCTCTGTCCCCTGTTGGAATGATAATCTTCATAAAACGGTCTTAAATTTCAGTTGTAAGGGTCTCAAACATCAAAACGTCAGCATTAGTATGTTGGAATGATCATTTTCGTTCGATTTCTAATCAGGGACCATTCAAAAGTAAATGCATACTAATGTGAAAGAGCTTCTTTTTTAAGCTTTGTTTATGTTTCTTTAAACGTAATCTTTAATTCCATATATTTCATGCAGTTACAATGGATGTCACTGGTCCCTTAGTGGAGATTTTAGGCTTCATATGGACACCCCTTGAAAGAAGGTTCTTTTACTTGAAAAATGTTGAGCAACTTCGGAAGGAACTGCATGTCCATTTCGAGATACTAAATGGTAGAGAAAATGACATCAAGCTTGAGATTGACAGGGTTAAAATGAACCAGAGAAAGAAGCCAAAAAGTGAGGCACAATTTTGGCTCAAACAAGTGGAGAAGTTAAGGAATGAGGTGAATGGCATAGAGAATGAAATTGTTGAAAAGGGAAGATTCTTGAAAGGATGCTTTCCGAACTGTTATTTACGGTATAAGTTAGGCAAAAACATTGCAGAAAAGATAAGAGAAGTTAAAGAGCTTCAAGAAAAAGGAGCATTTGCAAATGGTTTGTCAATTGATTTATTGCCAGATAAGGGAAGAATTATACCGACATCATCATCAATAACAGAAACAATACCGTTGAAGGTTTTACATGAGATCTGGGAGTGTCTAGTGGATGTCAATGTTCATAAGCTCGGTATCTGTGGTATGGGTGGTGTTGGAAAGACAACCATTATGATGCACTTAAACAATCTACTCAGTGAGGCTGAGATTTTTGATTTTGTCATTTGGGTGACTGCATCAAGAAGCTTCGACTTAGAGAAACTACAAACTGATGTGGCGAATGGAGCAGAGTTGAACTTCTTGGGTGATGAAAACAGTATCAGAAGATCAACCATGTTGTTTGAGCATTTGCAGAGAATAAAAAAATTTATACTCATCATAGATGATTTGTGGTGTAAGTTTTCTTTAGAAGAGGTTGGAATCCCACACCCAAATCAAGAGAATGGTTGTAAAATTGTTTTCATTACTCGACTTATGGAAGTCTGCCGGGGCATGGAAACAGACAAGGAAGTCAAAATGGATGTCCTTTCTGAGGAGGGTGCCTGGAACCTCTTTGCTGATAAAGCAGGAATTCACACAATTCACTCTCCTGAAATAGAACCTGTTGCACAGAGGATTTCTGAAGAATGTGGACATCTTCCTCTCGCGATCATCACTGTGGGACGAGCCATGAGGAGAATTGAAGATGTAAGAGTTTGGATGAATGCATTGGAAGAACTAAAAAGCTCAAAATCGGAGATTGAAGGCATGGAAGAAGATGTCTTTGCACGTTTGAAATTCAGCTATAACCATTTGAAGAATGACAGGTCCCGGGCTTGTTTCTTGTACTGTGCATTGTTTCCAGAGAAATACAAGATTGATGTTGAATTGCTGGTACAGTATTGGATGGCAGAAGGATTAATAGATGAAGTAGGTAACAGGGAGAATGAGATCAACAAAGGACACGCAATAATAAAGGAGCTCAAAGATGCCCGCATGCTAGAGGGTGTTGGAACAAGATGGGTTAGAATGCATGATTTGGTGAGGGATTTGGCCATTAGAATCACTAGTGACTGTCCTGTGTTCCTGGTAAAAGCTGGCCTTGGGTTGAAAACATTTCCAAGGACTTGGAAACAAGAGGCAGAAAGGGTCTCCCTAATGGAAAACAACATAGAAATTCTTCCTGATCATCCCAATAGCACATGTTTATCAACTTTGCTCCTACAGAGGAATCCCCTTGACAGGAGAATTCCACACTCATTCTTTCTAAACATGCCCAATCTTAGAGTTCTTAACCTCTCTGACACTCTCATTGAATCACTCCCCAATTCACTTTCTAGCTTACGGAATCTCCGAGCTCTCCTCTTAGGTTCTTGTAACATTGCATCCTTACCTTCTCTAGCATTGCTCAAAGAGCTGAGGGTGTTGGACCTTTCAAATACCTTGATTGTAGTGTTGCCACATGACGTTGGGACCTTGACAAATCTCAGACATCTTGACATCTCTTACACTCAAGAATTGGAAATCTTTCCTGCTGGGCTTATTGCTAGACTTTCTCGGCTAGAATATCTAACCACATTTAGAAGCAATTGGAGGTGGTCAAAGAATTCACAAGAAACTGGAATTGGAGTAGATTTTGATGAAATCATCAAATCAACACAACTAACTAATCTTGGTCTTACCTTTGAGGATTTAAACAGCTTCAATGGTTATGTGAGATCCGGACACTGGAGAGAGCTGAAAAGCTACCACATTGGTGTAGGACTTTTGTCAAGCTTTTTACTAATTTCCAAGGAAACTTGTAGTGTTGAAATTCAAGGCTGCCACCTCATTAGCAGTGGAAGTTCCATTGAGATACCAGAAAGCACTCAACAACTAGCATTACAGGGTTGTCACGATATTGATGTTCTGTCAAAATTGTCAGACACATCGAACTTGGGTGCACTCAATGAATGTTATGTGTCCACCTGTAGTAGGTTGGAGTACATCATAAAGACAGAAGAGACTTGTTTTCCTAAGCTAAAGAGTCTAGTACTTCGAAAGCTCCCAAACTTGAAAGCTATTTGCTGTGGGGCAGTGGAAATGGATGTATTTTCAAGGTTAAAATCTCTACATATCCACAATTGCAATAGTCTTAAAACCATACTATCTGTTGGATTGTCACAGTGCCTCAAGAATCTTGAAGAGCTTGAGATATGGAATTGTCATTCCCTTGAAGAGATTATTGAAGGGGAGGAATTAGGAGTTGTTGACAATTCTACATTTTCATCTCTAACACTCCCAAGACTAAAGAAAATGGACTTGTCTACTTTATCCAAGTTGAGAAGTATTTCCACAAGGGATCTTGCTTGTAATTCATTGGATTCTATTGATGTGTGGAACTGTGGGAAGCTAAAGAAGCTTCCTTTATCAATGGACAGCTTTCCAGTCTCTCTTAAGCATATTGGGGGGAGCAAAAAGTGGTGGGATGAGTTGATCTGGAATAATCCTAGTCCCAAAAGTTTCCTAGAGCCTTTTTTCAAGGAAGACAGATTAGAAGAAACAGGTTAACATGAGATATTTCTTATTGAGTACCTTCTTGAGGGAAACGGATCTTCTGTCCACGTAATTATTTTTTGACACATCATTCAGTTAAAACAGTTGCAAAATATAAAATAATTGGCTTCTGCTATTTATTTATTTATTTATTTTTTGAGTTGATTGGTCAAAATCTGATTGGTTGGATAAAGAAAAAGATATGAAAAGCTAATAGATCGGGGTCATTTCTTGAGTGGTGAAGAAGGTCTCATGCATAGATTGAAGAGAGTGCCACTTGATTGCTGGCTTTATTTGGCTGTACATGTTTCCTTTTCAGCCTATGACAATCAATATTGTGAGGGTTCTGCTATATTTAAGTTATTATCATAGTACTTTTCAATTGTTCAAATCCTTCAATATGTTTTCGTCTTAACTGGTGTCGATAGATTATCAGCATGTGTCCTGAGGAAACGAGGAAGAAGAAAAGAGCTTCTGGTATACACGTGATTCTGCAACATTACTCCGTGATTGCAAGGTAAGGTTTTCATGGTTCTTTTTGGCACATTTTTTTCTTTTAATTGTTGGGACATACCTATATGTTGTGTTGTATTAAATCGGTCAATGATCAATACTAAATATCATATGATATTACAACGTGCACCAAATGAAAGTTCTTATACATTATTTGTCTGTAACAAAAATGTAGGAATTTGTACAGCAGTTCTAGGTATTATAACGATGTTCATCTTGGGGCTGTTAATTACAAAAACCCGTATCGCTTTACGAGTGCTAGCTTGTTTGTCACACAGCTGATTTATGGTCCTCTCTTGTTACGAATTCTGCCCATAAATCTTGTGCATTGCTTCTGGAGATTTCTATTGCTGTAGTTTTTTCCTGCTACATTTACTCCAGTTATAAGTGTTAAACATTAGTTTTTGGCTTTAAACCTGAACACTTTTTTTCTGGAAATTATGTTCAAACAGGGCAGAATCCTACCTGATCCCCTTTAGCATATAAAGTGGACCAATTAATCTCAAAATCCCAGCACATAATCATGCGTAGCATCAGAACATAGAACAGTTTTGTTCGAAAGAAAGAGCATACGGATGAGAAATAAAGCTAGCAGAAGTAGCCATTTATACAACATAATTGATTCTCCATAGAGAAGTTTATCAGATTCTTCAGTGCATTTTTTTGAACCAAGGATTATAGATTATATGAACATTCTGCTGGTCGGCTCCTGAAAATTTATCCTTTTTTCCGCTGCATCACAGTGCAGAAGTAAGAAAAGTATTCAACATCTTACAACCTAGGAGCAACACGAGGACGGTCCCATTCTGTCACAATGTGGTCACGCGTGATCTCCTTGAGCGAACGGCAACCACTTAATGCCATGGTTAGCTCGAACTCTTCGCGAAGCATTTGAAGAACTTTCCTCACTCCAGCCTCACCTTCAGCAGCCAGTGAGAACACCACTGGTCTTCCGATCTGACAGCAAGACCATAACCATAATTAACTGAACAATGTCATATAACACACTGTACACAAACTTCAACCCAGTTGGTGAGTTTGAAACTGAAGCTCTTGCTGAACCATACAAAATGTTTTCGTGGACAGCCATGAGGACTCTAACTGAGTTACACTTCACAAACTCAAAGACCATGTCTCAGTTGAGTAACAATTGAAATTTAGTGTTAAGAGGAGTCTGGAAGACGGATCAAATTCATTATGCTTCCACTGGGGCTCTATATACAACTTTTTGCATTTATAACTAGTACTTCTATGACAATATAGAAAAAGACGTCTATGACAATAGTTAGAAAGTCATCTATTACAATGACTTTGAATTATGAATGATCATGTTAAAAAAGTTGACATTCTCTACTTACAAATATGCCAGATGCCCCAAGAGCCAGTGCTTTAAAAACATCTGTTCCTCGCCGGACACCACCATCCAGAAAAACAGGAAGTCGGCCTTGTGCAGCTTTGACCACCTAAAAAGTCACCCCAATATAAGTTTTCTGGAAACAATAGGAAAAAATATTTGCATAACAGTTGGATAAATAGTAAAAGTAGTAATTCTTTTTCCCTAACTCAACCAATAATAATTCATCGAAATAGCCTGAACTGAGCTTTTAGTATGCTGATCAAGCCAAATATTACCTCCTCCAAAGCCGTAATGGTTGCAGGGACATAATCGAGTTGGCGAGCTCCGTGATTGGAGACGATAATTCCTGCAGCTCCAGCTTGTATGGCTAGCCTTGCTGCATTGTTGTAGCAAAAGTTTTGAATGAGTATGTTTGAGAGGTGAAACTCTCATACGAATGCGGATAGGATAAGAGGATGATAAGAAAGGAAGAGCGCTTACTGTCTTCAGCAGTAATGACACCCTTCACCAGAATTGGCAGTGTGGTAATTGTCTGAAGCCACTTAACATCCTGTACATATATTCCAGGAGAAATTTAGTACAACAACAACAACAAGTACTACTACTACTGCAACTACTACCACTACAGATTCTAGTCCGAAAAATCTTATACAGAAAGTAACACATTACCTTCCAACTGAGAGACCTGTCAATTTGTCCGGCAACATATGATGACAGTCCAGAGTCATTGCTCTGTGAGGTCACTCAACAGAGAAAACTCATGAGAAAACATGTTACGAGAAGATTTTTTTATCAAAAGAAAAAATTATAATTCCTCGTGTATCCAAAAAGTTTTAAGAGGTACTCACCTCGTCCATTTTTCCAAGATCCAAACCCTCGAAGTTTTTCAAAGTCAAAAATGGTGGCAAAGTGAATCTGCAGGAGAACCACAAATGGTTGAGTCTTTCTTAATATCATCAAACTTGCAATTTGTATCTCTGAATGCGTTGATTTCACAGTGGAAGAACCAAATCAATTGATCTAATACCTACTCTTTTTTAGTACTTCAAATCTATTCATGAATGAATATTACCTGTTCTTGATATCGGCTTCCCTGCGGCCAAGCCTTGGAGTGTCCACAGTAAGGGCTATTGCCTTGAAACCAGCTCTTTCAGCTCTTCTGACAAGTTGTGCAACAACATTCCTGTCCTTGTTAACCTGTTCAACAAGAAGAGAAATATTTTGATGAAGTGGCTAACTCAACGTAAAATAGAAACACCATGAAGGAACACATGTTTTCGGATCTCAATAAACATTTGAACCAGCACTGGATTTAAGCACAAATTTCGCGAGAAAAATAGCACTGCTGCAAGATTTTAGTCATACTACAGAATCATGACAAAACTTTTCGATGAAGTATCAGGAAAGAACCAGAAAAGCTTGAAACAGAAGTTAGAGAACTTTTTTTCTCACTCACATAGAGTTGAAAAAACCGAATCCCAGGTCCTGTTGAAGCAACCTCTTCGACACTGGAAGTAGCCCACGACGATAGAGTCTGAAACAACCATTATTGCATAATTTGAGTGGGGCTTCCGTAAAAGTATCAATTCCATCAGAAAACAAGACAATAGTGAGAAACCAAACCATGATTGTGCCAGCGGCTGATGCTGCTCTTGCTGTTGCATACTCCCCTGCATCACATTACCTCATAGTATTAACCATAACTCACTTTTACCATGAAATCAAGTAGACTCAACGAGTAAAGTGAGGTAGAACTGTGGTGCTTGGAGGTGCAATTTTTCCTGGATTGGCCTTTGACTCGTGTATTTTCAGACTAATATAAAAGGTTTCTTTTTTTCTTAGCAAATTAGTTGCATTATATGGTAATCAAGGATCAGACCTCTAGCAAAACTTGTGAATAATAATACGACCAATACACTTCCAGGTATATGGTTAGGTCGTATATCATGCATGTGACATAAGAAAAATTATGAAAGTTCTGTAAAAAAGAAACAACTTGACCAATAGTGGAGTAAAAGACTCCTGGTTCATACCTTCAGGGTGAGCCATTTTCTGCATGGCAGTAGGAGCTATCATGATTGGCATTGATATTTTGAAGCCCAGAATAGTTGTAGTCAAGTCTATCTTGCTTACATCGATCAGGATACGGGGTCGAAACCTGTTTTAATTAAAAGAAAAAAGTTACATTTCGGGAACACAGAATTGAAAAATACTTATAAAGTGAATAAAGAACTTCTGATTTTCTCTAGTAGAAACATGTTATAGCAAGCGAAAGTGCTTACAAAATCCTTGAAAAAGCATTTCGGTTTTCTTGAAGAGTCCACTGGTCCTCTGCACCAGAGGCATAGTAGTCATAAACCATCTTGGGCAGTTTCTCCTTTGCAATTGCCTCATACTCGCTAACATTAGTAATTTCCATCTTAGCTACTTCTTAATGCTATTCCCGGGATATTCTGTGCGGTGGATTAAAAATAAAAAATAAAAAAAATGTAGAGTTATGTTAGGATTAACATTCAAAATTAATCACTGACTTAAAAGAACTGTATAACCACTTGTAGGTATCAAATTAAGCAATTCATCGTCAAACACAATAAAGTAATCTTCTGATTGATGATGAAATGTCTCAAAAAATAAGATGATGAAAGACTCCTGAAACTTTAAAAAGTAACTTCATCAAAACAAAAATCCAGAACTTTCACTAAATTAATCTAAAACAGTGATAAAGCATAACTGTTTGAGAGAGAGAGAGAGAGAGAGAGAGAGAGAGAGAGGACAACAAGAAAAACAGAGAAACAGAGTAAGAGGCCTTCCAAATCCTAGGAAAAACTGTTCAAATCTAGCTTTTCTAACACTTATAAGCAAACTAATTGTTCTATGTAGCCGAAAAAATACCATGGAAAAAGCCCAGGTCTCCTACTTGACATACGTCTACTAACTATACAGTGTGTGAGTCACATCCCAGTCCCCACTATACACAATTTCGAAAAGCTCTCGGGCTTTGTTACAACCAAATACTAGTTACTATAAGCTTTACGTGCACGAGATTAGCCTCTATGACTAGTTGCTAAAAGCTTAAATTAATACTGGAAGCGATAAATAAGATTAAAAACAATAACTGGTATATCTGAATTCATATGCTGCTAGAACAAAACTCCAATAGAAAATGGGCAATCACTTTCAACTTCTAACAATAACCATAGACACTCGGCCAAATTAAAACTAGTTCCAATCCATTTCAATATAGAAAAATCTCAGTAAGTCACTATATTCAAACATGTAGTATGAATCAAACTCGAGTGAGAATTAGACCTCAGAATGGAATAAAACACCAATAAAGTTGAAATCCAAGTACAAAAAATATGAAGCTGAATCAATGGTGGAGGTGAGAACAGACCTTCTGGCTCTCCCTCTAATGAGGAGAAAGAATGGAAAGGGTATAGGAAGAAGGTGGTAGATAATACTTCTGGAGAACAAAAGCTAGAGAAAATGAAGTCCCAACTTGAGAATGTGATATGTACAAACAAAACAATAACAGTGAGAAGGGAGAAAAATTTAGAGGAAATATTGAAGAGCTATGATGTAAAGACAAAAGCGTATGTGTCAGATAAGAGAAATGGTGTCAAGTGGATTGGTTTTTCAAGGTGAGCATTTTAATCCAAATCTGTTTCATGGAAAATTGAGAATTTTGTGTGGAGAGCATTTGGTTCATGATCATTTCTCTATGCTCGGAGAGTCTTTCCCTTATATGGGAATAGAAAAATCATAATCTGGAAAAAAACAAAATAAAATAGAAGATAAAGAAAACCACAAAAAAAAATTAGCATTAAACAGGACCACAAATTGTTCTTGATTTGGCATTTTCTTTCTTTTGCTGGCTGGTTACATATGGCATTGGTATTGTGGTTTATCATGGATAATAGATAGTACTTGACAGAAAGACAGGTAAGTTATTTGTTACAGTTCTAAATTCCATAGTTTATCAGGTTATTTTGGTCCCAAATTTTCACATGCAATCTGAAAAAAAAAAAGAAAGAAAGAAAAAAAAAAAAAAAGAGGTTATAAAGAAGTGACTAAATTGTTAGCCAAAGGTCAGACGACAGAGGACCACTCTGGGGCCATCGGTCTATCGGTCTATTTGGATTTGACTTTAATTAATGCTTTTTCAGAATGTTATTTCTCCCGGCCTCCTTCTTCCTCCTCCTCCTCCGTGTTATTTCCTTTTATTTTCCATTTTTTTTTTCAATTTTTGGAGTTTTATTTAATAATCACAAACTTAGATCTAAATGTATTTACTACCTGTTACGTGGATCTTAAATTTATTTACCTGATCTTAAATTAGAAATCTTTTCTCTGATCTAAATCTATTAGTAGATATATTTTTCTTTTTCTACAAACATGAATCTAAATTGATGTTGATATCGTAGAATTAAGCCCACTAAAATTACAGTCAGAGCATGTATTAAAGGCTACAATCTATTGATCTTTATTATTTATTTTTCTAAAAAAATTATAATAATTTATGTATTTTGTTCTTGTTGTATCTGTAATTCATTTTCAGTCTCTTTGTTTAAGGAGTTTGATAAATTAAATATATACTGTGAAGGATCATTAGTGAATTATTCGTGATTGTTAATGATGTTTTTGAAATTTAAACGCAGGTCATTAAAGATGAAAATTATATTTCATACTTCAAAGACTACCATAAAAGAGAGAAAGAGATTGCTAATAATATTCTCTTTTAATGATAAATCATTGTTTAGCAAATAATGAGAAAAAAGAGTATATAAACTTTAAATCCAACACTAACATAAGTATAAAATAAATTCCATACGTAGAGAGGGACGGAGGGAATTAGGGCCTGGAAAGGGCTTGAGCCCCCCACAAAATGTTTTATTTTAATGTATTTATATATAGGTTTTTATATATTTTTGGTTTGAATTATATAAAAAGCCACCCTCAAAATTATACAAAATAAAGAAAAGCCCCACAAATTATAAATTGGACCTCCAATAAAAGAAAATACAAATTAAGCATATTGAGTTAACTTTTGAAAACCTATTTTGAAATGAAAATTATAAATTTAAACAAATAAATTATAAAAATTCCTTTTAAAAACAAAAAAAATATTTTTTTTTTCAATTTCCTTCATTATGTATTAGCCCTAGAATAAAAACAAAAGGATATGAACTTTTCAGTTTTCGGACTTCAGTGACATGCGTAAAAAAATAGAAAAAATTAGAAAAAAAAAAAAAAAAGAATCATGAAGATGACAAAAGGCAAACTATTAAATATTGCTGTTAAACTACTAAATATTAGAACTTAGAAAATTGTAAGAAAAATAAAATGTAATATTCTTCTTATTATTTAAGTTCTTATAATTTTAAATTGATTTTACTAATGGAAAGATGTCATCAAAATGTCGCAGTCTTCTAGGGTATTTACGAATTGAATAATAAATCAATATTTAAACGATATTTACTTATTTACATTAAAAAATATTTTTTTAATGGGATTGATAAAAAAGGGTTATGACTATATTCCTTTAGTATTTGACAATTGCGATTAAATAATTTATATAGTGCTACCTCCCATTCGATAAAAATCTTAGCTCTGTCACTATTTCTAGGTAGAATTATTCTGTGTGTATTCATATACAGATTACATTCCATGATAACATAACCCCTCTTAGTAGAATCAATCTTTACATATGTTTACACAAATTCAGAACTTCTCACGAGTATTCAAGTCATTGATAGAGCACATAAAGCCACCGAAGCTGTGGTGTAATAGTAGGGATACTTCCTGTAGCCCAATAGTTCGAATCCCCATAGTTACACTTTCACTCCCCGTTCTAGACAATGGGTTGTTGATACATGTCTGGAGTTATTGATATATTGGAGTGTGCTAGCAAGTGGGTGGCACTGAGCCGAAGGATAAGAGAGAATAGAATAGGTTAGGCCCTATAATTTCTCGATGGAGCCTGGGACTACATGGAAAGCCAAAGCATACAGGGAGTGGGATAACCACCACTGGATTTCCCTTTATTCTTGAGCAAAAAAGCCATTGAAATTCTAGGAAGATAAACATCACGTTGGATATGGTGGGAAGTGCACTTTAGATTGGAAAACAATAACTGCATTAGTTTAAAATATAATAAATATACTACCCAGTTGTCTTCAAACTTCAAAATCAAGAACTATAGAATTATCCTGGAGAATTTGCTCCTGTACAATTGAAGGAATTTCAAAGAATCATGGAAAAAAAAAATAAAAATAAAAAAATAAACAATCCCAATTCTTTGTAGTCACAAAATTTTATAAAGAAAACATGATATTATAAATCTTAAAAGTGTAAGCACATTCCAACTAAAATGACAAATGTTCTTTTTTTACTAAATATTTTCTTGGAGGATCAATCCTTATAATTTTAATAAAAGGAACATGCCTTATTAGCAATTCAATATTCTTTATAAACAAGCCATCCTTGTCAATATGAAATCTCATACTTCTATACTTGTCAAACTTAATATAATCATCTCAAAATCACGCACATCTAAATGCGTAAGGTTTTGTTACTACCAAGAATTCCTTTAAAAAAAAAAAGGTTCTAAAAACATTCTTTTCTTTTTTAAATTAATTCCAACCTGAAAATCAAAACTCGATTATGTTCTTCTCTCTTTTACTTCCCGAAATCCGTGAACTTTCATAAAAGTGCAAGATACAAGTATCAAATTTGACTTGATTATTAGATGCCACATTAGTCGCACTTTGCTCTTTCTTTTTTAAACACAAAAAAAAAAAAAAAATCCTTTCAAAATCTTAAAGAAAAAGTAACCTCCATGGATGACGTTGGAAAAAAAAAACTCCACGAAGGATATATTTGCTATTAAATGGCTTGTTTCCATCTTTTGTTATTTGAATTAATACTTTTGATTGATTCGGTAGAAAAGTTTTTGTAAATTCTAATCTGCTATAGTAATAAATTTTCCAAATTTAAATTATAAGTGATACATATCTGAATAATAACTAAAAAAAATAAAAACATAAAATGCTACCAAAAATCACGACTATCACAGAGTTAAATTTGAGTGATTACGAATACTATAAACCTAGATTTAGATGGATATGTACATTCACCAATAAAATGATTATTTAAAAAAGAAAAGCAAATATGAAAAAAGAAAATGAGAGAAACTCATACCAAAGGTATGAAAGATCCCCTCCCTACTATAGAAAAGATACGTGCTAAACTCGTTGGACATATTTACTAATCCGAACATATTTACTAATCAGTAATAGATAGAAAACGGAAAAAGAAAATAGAATAATTTTCCCTTTTATGTATATACATAGCAATTAATAACACAAGAAATAGAATCAAAACCTTATCAACTATGGTTTCTTATTCCTCTCTTTTCTTTTTCTCATCTATTCCTTTTTCACTCATTATCTTATAGACTAATAAACAAGCCTTCAAGAACAAAGAGAAGAAAAAATGGCAATTAAAAATTTATTAAATCTAGTTTCTCGTGTTCTTTATTTTAATATGTCATATGAATGTATTATGGAATAAATATTATTCACATTTGCATTTTTCTCTATATGTATATTTTCTTTTTTTTCTCAGTATTATCCATACCACTCATTATGCAGTGTATAAAACTACTACTTCAGGTAAATTAGATTTGAGACACTTTTCGCCCATTAACATACATATATATATATATATAGGCACCAATTTAATAGGTATTTTTTTTTTTTTACTTATGCATAGGTATCAATTTGGCTAATGAAAATTTAGCATGCACATTTTTTTATTGTAAAAAGTAAGAGAGAGAAAGAGCATTAATGATACACATCTTTTCATGCACTTCATTATAGCCATTAAATCACCATTAGATGGTGATTCAACGGCTAAAAAAAATACCTACCCATAGGTAAAAAAAAAAAAATACCTATTAGATTGACAACCTATATATATATATATATATATATATATTTATATATATATATATCTCATTTACAACTCTAGCTTCTAGATCTTTTGTTCCTTTATAGCTCGTATTGGAGCTCTCATAATCTCTACTCTTTAAACCTTTATACAATTCAGATTGAATCATCTCCAATCACTTTCTCCACTTCCACTCTCACCGAAATTAAAAACTTGATTTTTCTCACACCTTATTTTGCAAGTCTAATTTGAAAAGCTACCAAAAAAATTCTCATGAAAGATAAGAGGGGTCATGATAGTCTCACTTATAACTTAACCTCTTTAAATAAAGATGGCTCAAACTACCACCAAGTTCTAATACATCGAAGAACCTTGCTTCCCTAATACCATTGGTTGGGAATTTGAATAATCCAAAATTGTTACTCTTTGGATCTCACATCAAATAAATATTATAATAATAGAAAAAATAATAATAATAAATAAATAAATAAAATTATTCACTACTATACAAGAATTTAAGTACAGAACTCCTAAATCAGGAGAAAAATACTTGTTCTATTAAATTATAAGTGCATAATATCTTAACAAGTAATAAAGTAGTTAGTAGATTATAATTCCCACAAGGACTAATGATTTATTAATTACCAAAATTTGGCTAATCCTAACTTTATTTGATTTAAATGACTAAATATAAATTAAATTAACACTAAATACAATTAAAATAATGAAAACAAAAATTAAAGTAAAGAGAGCATAAATTAAACGAGATTTAAATGAATGAATATAAATTCTAGGATTTCTGGTTTCACATAATTAATTATGTATAAAATTTTTAATTTATTAAAAATATCTTATTTCATATGTTGATAGCGAATTCCTCTAAATTAATTATTAATATTTCTCGAGAATTAATAAACTAATACAAAAATCACATAGATATTTCCATCCTATATCAATTTATGGTATTCCAATCAGGCCAAATTTGATTACTTCTTTGTCCCAAATCAAATTCTAAATTATACAATTGTTATCAAGCACTCATAAACATTAATTCTTTGTCCCAAATCAAATTCTGAATTATACAATTGTTATCAAGCACTCATAAACATTAAGAACAAATTAAAATATTCAATGCATATTAGAATAAAACATTAATTTAAATAAATAAATAAAATTAAAACGTCATAATCAAACTGCATTGTAGCCCTAGAAAAAGAAATTAGTACATAACTAAACTAAATAAAAACATTGAATTAAAATAAAGAGAATAAAGAAAATAAATTATAATTGAAGTTTGAATCCAAGCGTTCTCGTTTTTGACTTGTACTATCCTTCTTTCCTCCCTTGAATTCTCATCTATAATTATATGTTTTTTTTTCCTTCAATTGTTGGTCTATTTATAAAAAAAAATGCTAACAATATTCTTTTTTACATTTTTTTTGCACTCTCTTAACTTTATTAAATATTTAATATGTGTATTTCACTGTAATTTATTACATTATTAAAATATTAAAATTAATAATAAAATCTACACATGTTAGACAATAAATCTAAAAAATGTAAAAAAAAATAAGGAAAATAGTGTACTTAATATTTTTTTTATTTATAATAACTAAAAAAAGAGTGTCCCAACTTTTCACGATTTCCAAGCTAATTCTCATTGGTTCTGATGACGTGGCACACTCTCAAATTTCCTTTCCCTTTTCTTTTCCTTGCCCAATATATTTCAATGATTTAAGGAATAATCTCGTGTGACCCTTGCATAAATCTCGCACATGATTCGTAAATGGAAAATATTGACTACGTGGCGTAAAAATACTGGAGGAAAAAATGAATGTACGAAACTGAGAGGACTGTAACCAATTATTGGGAAAAATAAACTGCGCCAGCTGACCATGGGCCCAAGCTGTTGTTAACTTTACTTGCCACGCTTGCTCGTCTTTTCGCGTGTAGGTCACGATCCATCTAGATGCATCCTCAAATTGATCCGATGGCAAAGATGCGCCTTGCATATTTTATTCCTTCAGCCTGTCATTTGAGCTTCTAATTTCCAAGTATATATTTTAAAAAAAAAAAACAAATTTTAATTTAAATAAACTTAAATTAAAAACATAATTCAAAAAAAAAAAAGATAACAACATAAAATTCCATAACAATAAATTTAAATACTTAAACTAAATCTGAATAATTATCATTAATAATGTACATGTATCTCGTGAAAATATCTACATATAGATATATAGGTAAAAAAAAATACATATTAGAATGACAATCTTATTTAAATAACTAAATACTTAAATAAAATAAAAAGAAATAAAATAAAATCTAACTACTTAAATCAAATTAAACAAAATAAGTAAAAATATTCAAATACCAAACTAAACATAAAGACAACATTTTAATAGATAAAAGAGCACAAATATTTCTATTTTCATCAAACTATCACTACCTCAAAAAAAAAAATCTCTATATGAAGTATACGCAGCTTTACTAGTGCACAAATATACAAATACATAAATATCTAGGAGTAAAACACTCACCAGACAACTTTAACACTGGCACTTTAACAAATACTACTTCCTCCTCACACTCACACTCCTTGAAAAATAATATGAAAAATAAAATTTAACCAATAAAAAAATACCTAATTTACGTATGAAGTTGATTAATAACTAATAATATAGTTGTGGGACCCGTTCCCGAGCCATATGCCACATCGAATGCCACGCGGATCGCACGTGATCTCACAATCGGCCATTGGGCCGTCCGAGATTAGGGCCGAGTCCATCACTGACCCCGGACGGTTTGGCCCAGTCTGACCCCAACTTCGACAGCTGGGGGTTGGAAGCCCCAAGGGTCTGCCATCTGGGAACAGCGGCCCTTACCTCAACAGTCGGGAGGGTCAGAAGCCCCAAGGGTCTTCCGACCGAATACAGTGGAAAGCGACTCACGGCTCCAGACCCAGACAGAGCATTTAATGCGATTCTGGGTAGGTGTGTGCCAGGGACAAGCCGTCCTGACAGAACGGCGATTTACCCAGATCTTACTCCTGACAGATTGAAGCCGAAGGAGGCGGCAAAAATCAGGCCACGACAGCACAGAGGAGATCGCCGAAATCTCGGCCCGTGACTGCTGAAAAAGATTTTGAGATAAAAGGTACTTAGTCCTGAGATTGAGAACCACGCGGTTCACTATCTCAGGACTACATATATAAGAGCCATGCGTTTCCGAGAGGGGCATGTACGCTTAAAAGGAGATATATATATAGAAAAGTCTGTGAACAAGAAACAGATAGATATTCATACTGAAATATTTTCCTTGCTACCCAATACAAAGATAAACCATTGACTTAAGCATCAGAGAGTCTTTGCAGGTAGCCACCCCCACCTTTTCGATCTTGCTTGGAGTTCAGAGGACTTTGGGACAACAAGGACACGTGGACAGTTGGAGAATACAGCATCAGCAGTTCGAGGCACGTGGACGGTTGGTGAGAAACCGCTCCAACAGTTTGGCGCCGTCTGTGGGAAAAGATTGAGTGTGGGAAAAAAGAGTAAGAGACTAACGACCGCGCTCTCCCCGAACAAAAAGCCATACAATGTCTGATGGCACCCTCAAGAATGACAACCAGGAGCACACGTCCCGACGCCGAAAGAAGCTCCCGAGAAGAACGACCAGATCTGGGGCAGAAGCTGGATCAGATGCTTGCCGCCCTGGCGGAAGCAAACAGGAAGGCAGAGATGGCCCACGAGGCCATCCTGGGTTTAAGGGATGAGGTTGCAGAGGTACGCAGAGATAACGCTCGCCTCGAAGGTTTGCTGGCAAGTAAAGATAGGACCCTGCGGAGGGAAGATTTCGACGAAGAAGTCCAACAAGAGTTCGGAAGCCAACCGCGGGGAGAATCTCCCGCCCTGTCCGGGTCACGGATGCAGGGGGTACGGTAAAGCCAGTCGAGACCTTTCCAAACCAGGGGACAACGGGCGGAAGATACCATGAAAGCCCTGGGGGTATGTCCCCCGACTGGAAGCAAGAGATGATGGCAGAGTTGGGTAAGAGACTCGACAACCATCATAGCCAGACCCCCGATGATCTGGCAGAACAAACTGTACAAGGCATCAACCGAACGGCCTTCACTAACTGGATCCAGATGGAACCCAAGCCGAGAGATTTCATGACCCCGACCTTCAGGCCGTTCGAGGGGAAGACTGACCCCCTCGACCACATATACCACTTCCAGCAGAAGATGACCTTAGAGACTAGGGACGAGGCTGTGACTTGCAAAGTTTTCTCTATGACCCTTGTGGGACCAGCCCTGTTATGGTTCAGGCAGCTCCCAGAAAAGTCCATAAACGGGTTCAAAGACTTCTGCAGACTTTTCCTGAAACAGTACGCAGGTGTCTGAAGACAACAAAAAACCATGCGAGACCTGGACTATTTGGAGCAGGCCGCAGATAAATCCCCGCAGGAGTACCTCTCCTGTTTCCTCGAGGTAATGTCACTAGTCCATAACGCAGACTCGGTCCAAGCCGCAGGCTCGTTCATCCGGAGCCTGCAGCCAGGATCAATGCTATCAGACCACCTCATTTTAAATCTTCCGTACGATATGGCAGACGTCCAGGCCAAGTCGGAAGGGGTATTCAGGGTGTTGGAAAGCCACCAGAAGGTGCCCAAGACTTCTGCCGTAGTAATAACGACGCCAGTACAACCCCCGGCCCCGCAAGGGGTGAAGAGGCCCTCATCAGGCCAAGGGCCAGCCCCGAAGCTGGAAGTCTCCGTCCGAGATGGTCTAGAGGGAAGCAAGAGGAGGAAGACGACCTGTGATCCTCTGCCCAAGTACGAGCTCAACACGCCGATCGACGTGATCTACCTCCAAAATAGGGACAGGGGCATTTTCAAGGACCCACCCAAATCTAGCGTCCCTGAGTATATGAAGAACAGGAACATGTACTGCCAGTTTCACAAAGACTTCGGGCACGACGCAGTCCACTGCCGCAACCTTTATGCTCAGGTCATGTTGGCGATCCACGCTGGCATGTTGAAGCAATATGTGAAAACCGACGAAGCCCAGCCGCGGCAAGACATCACCAAGACTGAGAAAGGGAAGCAGGCCCAAGCCTCTGGGTCAGGAGAGCAGACCCTCAGGATAGTGCTGACCATTGTGGGCAGGCCAGAGCCGACCCACGATCAAAAGGAAAAAGAAAAATGCCTCAAAAGAGCCGAGGGTAGGGCGAAGCGCTTGAGGAGGATGGGACACTCCGTCAACCACTTGATGTCGGGAGAGGGCTGCACGTCCGCCGCCCCCATCGTTTTTACCCAGCAAGATCTAACCACGGTGCGCCATCCTCACGACGATCCCTTGGTGATTAAACTGCAGATCGGCTCCGCATTTGTTGGAAGGGTCTTGGGCGATGGTGGAAGCAGTGTCGATATCCTATTCCTCAGCATATTCGAGAATATGGGTCTGGATAGGAGCGCACTCAGGCCAACCTGTCAACTGTTGTTTGCTTTTGACAGCACAAGGGTCTGCCCTTTGGGCATCGTGACCCTTAATGTCTGCGCAGCCGAGAGATGCTTGGACGTGGATTTCGTTGTCATTGATTGCCAGTCCTCCTTCAACGTCATCATGGGAAGGGGATGGATCCACGTCATGCATGGGGTCGTTTTCACCCTCTATCAGGTCTTAAGATGTCAGTCAAAGGACGGTACATACACGATTGACATCAAGGGGGACCAGGCCTCTGCAAGGAAATGCTTTTCAGCCGCCCTGAGGGGAGCCGATGCGAGCGCAAGCACCACAGTCGGGGACAGATAGCAATCAAAGGACCGCCTGCCAACGTACATGAGGCAAATCGAAGAAGAGTCTGACGGTCCGGAATCCACGATCGAGGAGCTGGTAGTGGTCCCTTTGAAAAAGGAAGAACCGGCGAAGGTGATCCTACTCGGGGCCTTATTATCCGAGGAGCAAAAGAACGAAATGTTGGGATTCTTAAAGCGGAATGAGAACGTCTTTGCGTGGTCTCACGATGATATGCCAGGGATAGACCCCACACACTCCTGTCACTGGCTGAATATAGACCCACATTTCCCCTCGGTCAGGCAGAAACCCCGAAGATTCGTACCAGAGAAAAACAGGGCGATCAACAAGGAGGTAGAAAAGCTACTGGAGAGCGGTCTAATCAAGGAATACGTATACCCGCAGTGGGTTTCTAACCCAGTAGTGGTGAAAAAGAAGATTTCACCAACCTGAACAAGGCCTGCCCGAAGGACAGTTTCCCCCTGCCAAGAATCGACCAAATGGTAGACACGACGGCGGGATTCAACAGGATGAGCTTTCTGGATGCCTACTCCGGATACAACCAGATCCCCATGTACGCGGAAGACCAGATCCATACGGCTTTTATCACAGAGCGAGGTCTGTACTGCTACAAGCGCATGCCGTTTGGCTTGAAGAACGCGGGGGCAACTTACCAAAGGTTCATGAATAAGATGTTCACCAAGCTGCTAAGAAAGACTATGGAGGTCTAAATCGACGACATGGTCGTGAAGAACAGAGAGGATTCAGACCATCTGGGGTACCTGGACGAATGTTTTCAGATCCTGAGGCAGCATCAGATGCGTCTGAATCCCAAGAAGTGTGCATTTAAGGTATCCTCTGGCCAATTCTTGGGGTATATCGTGAGCCGGAGGGGTATTGAAGTAAATCCGACCCAGCTGACCTCAATCATGAATGTGCAGAGACCCTCATCCATTTGAGAGGTCCAACGCCTGGCCGGGAAGGTAGCCGCTCTCAGTCGATTCGTATCCAAGCTGTCCGACCGATGTAAGCCCTTCTTCCAATGCCTGAAGAAAAACTCTACGGCCATCTGGGGGGAAGAACAGGACAGAGCACTGGCAGACCTCAAGCTGTATCTGAGTCACCCACCTATCCTGGCTTCCCCGTCAGAAGGGGAGCGTCTGTACGCTTATTTAGCGGTGTCTGAAGTAGCGATCAGTGCCGTACTATTCATCGAGCAAGACGGTAAATAGAAGCCGGTATTTTATATAAGCCGCATGCTCCTAAATGCCGAAACCCGATACAGTATGGCAGAAAAGCTGGTCCTCGCTCTGGTCAACGCTAAAAGGAAGCTCCAGCAGTATTTTGAGGCGCACTCAGTCACTGTATATACGGATTTCCCTATCCGCCAAATCTTTGCCAAACCAGACCTGTCGAGACGACTGACCAAGTGGGCCATCGAGCTGAGGGTATATGATATCGAGTATCAACCTCGGACGGCAAAGAAAGAGTAGGTCATGGCAGATTTTTTGGTGGAAATCGAATCCTTTGGCGAGCGGCATGACCTGAATCAGATGTCTCAGCTTCACCCCCCTTCAACCTGGACGCTCTACACGGACAGATCCACGAATACCTCAGGATCGGGAATCGGGATAGTCTTGCAAACCCCAACGGACCTCAGGGTTGAGAAAGCATTGAGGCTCGGTTTCCAGGCGACTAACAACGAGGCAGAATACGAGGCACGTGACGGCTGGTAAGAAACCGCTCCAACAATAGTCTCCTTGCAAAGGTATCATGCCTTCCTTCTCGTTCATCTTTTGTCGATGTAGGTCACTTAAGATTCTTTTTCTATATATACTTTATTTATTTACCCAAATTTTTGTATTTGTGTATATCGAAATTCAATACCAAGTGATTCACCTAATGATTTCTACGTCTTCCTTTTGTCAGGTGAAATATTTATAGCTTTTGGGAATATTCTATCAATTACGATATATAAAAAAAGATTAATGCAGGTTCGGTATAAAATTCAGATACTATTTTAAAAAATTTTAAATTATTTTACCCTAATAAATTATTAATATAAAATAATTTTCGGATCTGTAAAATAAGATCTAAATTTTATACAAAACACTAGATTGACAATTATACAATAAATTATTGTAACCTTTTGTACTATATACCTTTGTTTTCTGGTACTAATAATAGAAAACATGCACTATGTTTATAATAACAAATATATAGCTTTAGCAAACAATGCATAAATAACTTACCTAGCCCCGCATCAGTAAATATATCTATACATTCTTTATTCTATTTTAGTTTTTGTTTTTATCAATTACTATTGCTTTCAACCATTTCCATAAACCAAATACCAGGGGCTTTGGTCTATCAAAAACTTCCCCTTCTTTCTCACCAACCTGTCTATCTTGATTTCTATCCCAGTGAAGTCCCCCTCCTATATAGTCTTTTCAAGATTTTTGTTTTTCTTTCTATAATTCTTTTATTTATATGAAGATTTTATTTTCAAAGAATTCTTTTGGGTATTTTATCCTACCTATTGATTTTTTAAGTTTTAATCTTATCGTCATATTTTGATAATAACAAAAATATAATTTACATACTAATGATTGACTTGAATTTGTAGCAATATAGTTGAAAAGCATTTGTTGAACTCAAGTAATCAAGTCTTCAAGTATGATGCTTTTTGGATAAATCTTAAATCTTGAAGATAGACATCGAGATTTAAGAATGCAAGACCCAATCTAGATAGGATATATCTTTAGTTATTGTATTTGAATTTATACCTGCATATTTTATGGTCATTTCATTGGTTCAAATTTTCGTAATAAATCATTTTCTAAATAGAGTTTTTTAACTAAAACATTTAAACTTTCATTTATTCATTCAATGGTTGAAAAATTGATGTATGGCTTTAAACTAAGTTTCATGATCCTCTAATATGACGAAATTGTCTTGAAAACTAAGCCTATTCTTTGTGATCAAAACTTTTAAATTTTATTTTCACAAAAGGCTTCGGCCAACTTGATCATATTTTATGTTGCCATTTCTTTCACCTAAGTTCAATTTTTATGATTCTTTGAGAGGTGATCATTTGAGTAAGTTTTCACTTGTAATTTTTATCTGAAAGATCTGTTTTAGTGAATATTATCAAATAATTAATTGACTATTTAATTTAATAATTAATTGATTATGTTGTTTATCAAATAATTAATTGACTACTTAATTTAATAATTAATTGATTATGTTGTAATACGCAGATAAAATGTATTGCAACAGAACATAAAAATAAAGAGATGAACACAAGATGTTTTTAACATGATTCAGGCCTCTTATACTCTGCATGGCCATGATCAGAATATTAAACAAATTAATAAAGTACAAAGAGCACAAACACTAATTGACTTAAGTAATAAAAGACTCCTTTTTAACTTTCGCAATGTATTGTAAAAACTCCACCAATCTTATTTAGTGAGTTCTTTTCGTCTTATTGATTTTTCACTCATGAACTCTCTTCACAACTATGGATTGATATTTTTCCGAAGATAAATTGTTTATTTTTCCGAAGATAAATTGTTTTTCTTCATGAATAATAAGAGTACTCATACTTTGCTTAGATAACTCACTAGCTCTTAAATGGGTATAGAAGCACTCTCTAAGAGTATTTTTCTCAAATAAAGTGCATGCATATCTTTTAGACTTGTTGAGTTTTTATAGATGAATTTTAATCCCTTTCCACATCTTTTGTAGTGTAAATAGACTGAAATAAAAGTTAGAAAGTATAAAAGAATAAATAAAAAGACTTCATAAAAATACAACCTGTAAGAAAGTTGTTGCAATAACTTTTTGTACAATTACCAAAAATACGTCCTAAGTGCATTAGGAAGTAATCTCCTCGAATTTGACTTTTCTCAATCTATTGAAATATTTCATTTATACCTGTTGATACTTTTCTTAAAGAAGAGAATTGATTTCACAATTAATTAAAATCAATTAAATCAATAAAAATAATTTTCCTTAAACAAACAGATATAACAGATATACTGCAACAGTTAAGATAAAGAGATTTGATAGCTCAATATTAAATTAAAAAGAATTCAATTTAATTTAATGAGATAAATATTCAACACTAAATATGAATGAAAATTAAACCTTAATTACTACAAAGAAAATTTCCTAACAATAATGATTAATGATTGAAATAAATATGTTAAGAATCAATCAAATAAATCAAGAGGTAATTTAAACTCTTAAAGGAAACTAATCAAAGATAAGATTGAAACACTCAAGATTAAAGTTTCTTTGATCAACAAACCCACGTTTATGAAATTCTTCCATCAAATTAGCATTTTCAATAGTGTAATAGGGAGAAGAATAGGCAAGTGATACATCATACTCAAGTGTTGTGTCAGTAACATTCTCCTCGGGAATGTCAGAGTTCTTCTTCGGGTATAATTGAGGGAGATCTTGATGTGTTTCAGATGTTATGGCACTTTTTGTGGGAGGTGTTATATCGGGGGGTTTGGTCTTCTTCACTTTTGAAGCTCCAAATTTGGCAACAAACTTGGCTTTCGTTGCAGCAGAAA
>JXTB01000038.1:976892-997879 GCA_002914805.1 Parasponia andersonii
TAAAATTACAACATAGGAAAAAAAAAAAAACGTCTACATTATATGTGTTGGAGGAGGTGGTATCTTGATACCGAGTTTTGCAATCAAGGTTTGAAGTATAGTATCTTATAACCACACGTTTCCCCCCTCCCCCTGCCCCCCAAGGTGAGTAACATCCACACACAGAGCAGAGTTAAATCTGCAAATTAAAATATTCTACCATGCAATTACATTATTTCAAAACAAACCATCAAGCAACAAAATTTTACATACATCTTGAAATGCCTTGGAGTGAATATTGCATGCATCTGCGCCACCCATACTGCTTGCAGTGGGTGCTAGGGCTGCAGTAGCCTCAGACACTGCAGTTTCATGCTGGATAGTTCTAGGACCAAGAACAACATCTACAGCCCTGTGAGCCACAGCACTTCTAGTGCCAAAGGCCATCCCTGCAACAATAAAGAAATAAATAAGATGCAACTCCTCTCCAGAGTGAATGCATCAAGATGCGCCAAGTAAACAACTACCAGCAGCTCATGTCCTAAAAAAACAAATGGTATATATTTCATTTCCCATATCCTGGGCAATGGTGGAGCCAATCTCTCCTAGCAAAGATCCACCACTACCTTATTGTACAGGAGCTGGTGGGGGAGTATGGTGAACTGCGTCAATTCAAACAAAAAATTATAAACATACCACGTGTTGTTCATTCAACGTGCTAACGAAAAAATCAAGCCTTTTTTGCAGGAAAGAAGTAATAGTTTTTTTGTTTTTTCATTAAAAACAAATACACACATACCTGCGCGTGCGCACACACACACACACACACTTGCTAATCCATGATCATAACATACGTGATGAAAAATATCAGTACCTGGTTGAGGAGGGTTATGTGCAGGTGCAGCTCGTGGAGCTGGATGAGGGGCAGGTCTTCCTGAGAACAAAAATTTAAAGCAATATTAAGTCCAAGATATTTCGTAAACACCACAGTTTAATGTAGAATATCGTTTATTACAAACACGAAATAGAGAGAACAACACATATGTATATTCAATCTGGTATCACTGTTAATAATACAAACCAAGTTCCACAAATTCTTTAACAGGCAAGGATTAAGTAACCCTGCATTCTTTTTAGATCACCATAATTTTTGGGTTCTTCAAGCTATAATCATGTTTTAAGACAAGTTTTAATGAAGGTTCTCCCTATCTACATCATATATTAGTTTGAATTCATGAAAAAGTACGAAAAACCTATTCATTTATAATATCAGATTAGCTTAAGCTTAAAGAGAAGTATTCTAATTCGTACAAGTGTCTAATGAGATTCTAAATTTTATATACTAACTTCCACAAAATTGGTAAAAGTTAAACATTCTTCCATAGATCATAAAAGCAAGACTACAATAAATATTCATAAGACATTTCGAAAAAGAAAATTCAAAGGCATAGCAGAGAACAAAGCTAACACATAAATCTTATGGTAATACCCACAACAAGCAAAAATAAGCTACACGTCACAATTCCATAGACTATTACAAATACTTATTAGAGATGCCTTCAATTTACGATTCACTACACACTAAAACAACCCAAACAATCTCTAAAAACATTTTTTTTTAAAAAAATCCCATATACAAATGAGAGAAAAATAGCCTAAAAATCATCAAATCAAAATACAACAAATTAAACAAGTAAAACCCCTCAATCTAAAATACAATAAAGAAAGACTACCAACTTAAACCCAAAATGAATAAAAGATTAAAAAAATGAAATAAATAAACAAAACCCCTCAATCTAACATACAGTGAAGAAAGATTTCAACTTGATGAACTCAATAAATAAAAATAAAATAACAAGAAATCCCAAGTTAAATCATGACAACCATGCCTTCGGACAAAAGAAAATTAATTTTATCTTACATATTTTTCCATTTCCAAGAGTTCACACAAAAACAAACCCCAAAAACTCAAGGACAGGATTCATAATAAAAAGTTATTATAATACTGAAATAATATATTGAGAACTACGAATAAGGAAAAAGCTATGAAATATGAAAATATAAGAACAACTTGAGCTTCGGCGAGGCATTTTTAATGGCAGCTGAAGAGATTTGAGACGACAGTAAAAACCCTAATTGGAAGAGTCTAGACGATACCGAAGAGAGAGGGATTACGTTGAGTTCCTCAAAGCCCTGAGATTTGTGCATTTTATAGCAAGATGAATGATGATTATCTGTAATAGAGACTAGATTTTTTTAAAAGAGTTTGAAAGGATTTTTAAGAGAGAGAGGGAGCGGCTGAGAATGAAGTGAGAGAGAGAGAGAGAGGGAGACAGTGGCTGAAAGTGAAGTGAGAGAAGCATGATTTACGGTAAGTTAATAAGATAACAATTACCGACGGGTTATTATTTTTCGTCGGTAAATATTTTTTAAAAAATATGACTATATAAAAATGACCGTGTTTTAACTTTAAAGGAAGACTTTCACCTACGGATAACACAAATCCGTCGGTAAATATATTTTTATAAAATAACTTTTTTTGGGGTTAAGAAATACTGTCGCCCAAAAATTAATATTTGCAGGAAAAAACCTGGATTTTTTTCCACATATTTTTTACCGACGAAATTCTAATCATGCGTTGGTATATTGAATATATACCGACGAATAGCCTGTCGGTATAAAGGTCCCAAAAGTTGATATTTTAGGCCATCATTTACCGACGAGATTCGGTTAAACTATCTGTAAATATCACTTTTCCCGGTGAACTAACCTTGGTCCGTTGGAAAAAGTTGATTTTCTTGAAGTGATAGAATTCTTTTAAAAAGAATTCTTTGAATGTTATGACTTAAATTCCGAACCAAGAGAATTTCACTTAAATTAAAAATTCTAATTGAATTAAAAATTCCTTAATTTATTATAAAAAGATATTAAAAGATTCAAAATTTGCAAAACAGTCTATTTTAAAAAGCATTTAGAATTTTAACTAGTTAACTAAACTTAAAATTTATATATATCATTAAGTATAGATCGAATAATAATTAGAAAAATTATAATCATATTAAAATATATTGATCATCGTCCACAACTAAGTAACTAGCACTAACTTGGCACATAGAGTTTGTAGACATAATCAAAAATAGTAAATAATGCTAAGCTTCTCCTGTTAAATCCAATATAACAACATAAGCACCAATATCTTGAATCCAAAATTCTAAGCACTACCAAGATTTGAACTACTAAGAGAAGCTTCATAATTAGCTACTTGATCATCCAAGCTATACTAGCTATGGTTTTAGGGATTCGATTTTTGTTTTGGGGAAAATCGGCCGCTTGGCAAACCATAAATGGGATTCCATCTTTTTAAAACTGTGAAATGAATATAAAAATATGATTAAATTCCCAATTAACGGTTAAATAATTTAGGGGCTTTTAAATTGAAAGTCGTTTCTACATATATTTATAGTAAGTATATAATATAGAGAAAAGAAAATTAATTCTACATCCAAAAACGTCCCATTGATATAGCCTTATATCTTCCAAGCACATGATAAGATGACTAAATAGCTCATACTTTCATTGTGGTTAAGTTATTCCTTTTACATATTCTTGTATATGGCCGCGATTTCAGATATTTTTCTTTTACTTATCTATAGGTATTATTTATTTAATTAAAATTTATTATACACGTTTTTTTATGATAAAATTTGAAAAGAGAAAAAAATTAACTAATAAATATTTATTATTATTATTTTTTAACTACTCAAATTAGATGTTAGATAATGATCAAATTCTTAAAAAAAAAACTATCTATACGTGAAAAAAATTAATTAGATTATTATATAAGTTCCCAATGCAATAGGTTTTTTTTTTTAACCTTAGATGGGTATTTTCTTTCTATCTTTTTTTTTTCTTTTTCACTATGAAAAAACGTACATGATGAATTTTAATTAAATTAAACAATATCTATAAATAAGTAAAAAAATAAAAATACTTTATGAAGTGGTACTCATATATGTATATATATATATATAAATATATAGAGCTACCTCTATATATATATATATATATATATATATATATATATATATATCTAATGTCCAATATTGACGATTTATTTTGTTTCCTACATAACAAAATAAGTACATTAAGTATTTTATGGTTTTAATTTCTCGTGGAACTAATTTTATTATTATCTAGTTAGAGATCCGTAATTTAACTATATAGGGCACATACTTTTTTCACCTATCCATAAGTAATGTGTTGCCCAATTAAAATTGATTAAGTATGTCTATTTTTAGTAAAAATTGGATAAGTAATGTGTTGCCCAATTAAAATTGATTAAGTATGTCTATTTTTAGTAAAAATTAGATAAAAAAATTAAGTAATAGATTTTTTATTTTTATTTTTTATTTTTTTAATTATACTAATTATGATAGCTATTAAATAATGATTTAATGACGAAAGAAAGAAATATCTATCTAAAAAAGAAAATACCGTATATTATATATATTTGTATATATCTAAATCACTTTAAAAGTTTATAGTACACTATTAAGCTATATAAATAGGATTAAATTAAGACCTAGTTATTACAAAGGTCCTGGAACTTCGTGGTTAATGGTTTAAGAAAATTGCCAAATTAAAGACTCGGTCTTAATGTAAAATAATCATTTTCTTTTTGTCAAATAAATGTAGGAAGTAGAGGCACTTGGAAGTCATGTCATTGAATATGAAGACGAAAAGAAAAGAAAAGCAAGAGATGTGTTTACAGAGCACCACAGTAACTTGGTGAGTGCGGGAGAAAAATGGATGAAGGACACATCCACATCTTGTACAGTCGTAGGTGCTCTCATTGTGACAATTATGTTTACGGTTGCATTTACAGTGCCTGGAGGAAACGATCAAAACACGGGCTTTCCACTCTTTTCAAACAAAATCCTGTTCAAGATTTTTATGATCTCAGATGCCATATCGCTCTTTTCTTCAACAACTTCAGTATTGATGTTTCTTGGAATTCTAACGTCTCGATACGCCGAAGATGATTTTTTGAAGTCGTTGCCTAACAAATTGATAATAGGGCTGTCTTGCCTTTTTCTCTCTATTGCAACCATGATGATAACCTTCTCTGCTGCCCTTTCCATCATGCTTCATGGACAAGTATGGATTGTTGTACCAGTCATTTTCCTTGCTTGTGCTCCGGTTATATTGTTCGTGTGGATGCAATTTCCTCCTTTACGTCAGATGATTATGTCTACCTACGGACCAAGTATCTTTGATAGGAAAGCCAAGAATTGGTTGTATGTTCCCAGTGATTAGTTCATTTGTATGGTATTGAATTTCACCTTTTAATAAGCAATATAGCTAATCAAAAAGTTGAGAGGTTTGATTGCCACAATTTATATATTTGAGGACCAAATTGTCATAAGTTAGATAGTTTGAGGACCATTTGTGCCATTAACCTTATACATTCACAGCTCCAAACGTGAACATTTTCTTTTCTTGAGATTATGATCTTTTTTTTCTTTTCTTTTTTTTTTTTTTTAAAAAAAAAACAAAATGAAGAACATTAGAATCCTATTTGGTCCACACCATGCAAACAGACAAATGCAACAAGAATTCATCAAAACTTAGAACACATTCTTTTGAAGCTATCGGAAATAGCCATTAATTTATAGAATAAAGTGAGTTCTCAATACAGGAGTATATAGATTTCAATAAATTCTATTGAAGCATCAATTAAAAAACTATAAATCATTTAGCTGATCATATGCTCCTGAAAATTTATCCTTTTCCACTGCATCAAAATGCAGAAGTAGGAAAAGTACACAACATCTTACAATCTAGGAGCAATAGCAGCGTGAGGACGGTCCCATTCTGTCACAATGTGGTTGCGAGTGATCTCCTTGAGCGAACGGCAACCGCTTAATGCCATGGTTAGCTCGAACTCATCGCGAAGCATTTGAAGGACTTTCCTCACTCCAGCCTCGCCTTCAGCAGCCAGTGAGAACACCACTGGTCTTCCAATCTGACATCAGGACATACCACAGTTAGCATGACAATCTAATATAACAAACTTCACAAACTTTTTTCATTTCTAACAATGAGCATGTTTACTAATCCATAATGAAAAACATTATAATGGAAAGCTTTTAGAAAGGAATGAGAATGAATCAAACAAGATATCAAGAATCAAACAATAACCGAAAAATAGTGTCCTAACAAACGCAAATAACGGATGAGAGAATAAACATATTTCTTATTTCCTATCCTATTACGGTCCATTACATACTAAAAAATGTGGCCTTATGGTTTGGGTTTAAAACTGAAGCGCTTACTGAACCATACAAAAGCATTTGGAAATATGAAACTAGTGAATAAATGATTGTTCATCAGTTTAGGTTTCCATGAGAATCTAACTAAGAAAGTAACCAAAAGCTAGCCCCTCATTGTTCATACTTCACAAACTTATAGACCATGCCTCAGTTGATTAAAACTGGATATTATCGTTAAGAGGTTTCTCGGGTCAAGTTCATTCTATTTCTACTAAAGCTCCAAATATGAACTTTTTCATTGATCACTGGTACTTACATGGCAAGGGTTATCTAAAAAATCTTGAGATAATTTACTTACAAATATGCCAGATGCTCCAAGAGCCAATGCTTTAAAAACATCGGTTCCTCGTCGGACACCACCATCCAGAAAAACAGGAACTCGGCCTTGTGCAGCTTTGACCACCTAAAAGTCGCCCAATATGGTTTGACATCAGAATACGGTAAACTAAGGTTATAGAAATAAGTGCACTCTAGAAGAAGATAAGTAAAACTTCAGAGAGAACAGAAATGTTTCCAAGAGAAGTTTTCTTAAAAGATTAGGAAAAGATATTTGCACGACAGTTATGGTTAAATAAGAATTGGATATAAATTGCTTGTTAAAAAATGAAAAGCTGTAAATATTTTGTTTCTCCTCAAATCATTCAAGTGGTTAGAAGCGAGCTCTTAGTACACCAATTAAAAATATTACCTCTTCCAAAGCCAAAATAGTTGCGGGAACATAATCAAGCTGGCGAGCTCCATGGTTGGAGACGATTATTCCTGCAGCTCCAGCTTGTATGGCTAGCCTTGCTGCATTTTCACAGAAACAGTTTTGTAAAGGATATGGCGAGATTATTGGAAATCTCAAACAAATCTAGAAGAGAAAGATATAAATGGTAAGACAGCAAGAGAGCTGATATAGTATTTGCTTACTGTCTTCAGCAGTAAGGACACCCTTCACTAGAATTGGCAAGCTGGTAATTGTCTGAAGCCACTGAACATCCTGTTCATTGATTTTGAAGAGAATTCTCAGTACTATTTCACGTTGTAGTCCAAAAACTCTCAAAAAGAAATGAACACATTACCTTCCAGCTGAGAGACCTGTCAATTTGTCCAGCAACATACGATGCCAGTCCAGAGTCATTGCTCTGCAAGGTCACTCGACAAAGAAAATTCATGAGAAAATATGTAGAATAAGACTAAAATAAATAAAGGAAAAATACATTCCTCCTGTATTGAGAAGTTAAAGAGGATATTACCTCGTCCATTTTTCCAAGATCCAAACCCTCAAAGTTTTTCAAAGTCAAAAATGGCGGCAAAGTGAATCTGCAGATGAACAAAAGGTTTTTAGACTTTCTGAATATAATAAAACTTGCAATTTGTATTCTGAATACGTTGATTTCATCGTGAAAGAACCTAACCAATAATGAATACTACCTGTTCTTGATATCAGCCTCCCTGCGGCCAAGCCTTGGAGTGTCCACAGTGAGGGCAATTGCCTTGAAACCAGCCCGCTCTGCCCTTCTGACAAGTTGTGCAACAACATTCCTGTCCTTGTACACCTGACCAACAAAAAGATAGATTCCAATTCTTAATAAATATTTGAACCAGCATTTGATTTTAAACATGAGAATTGAAAAAGCAAAATCCACATCAAGCACAATGTTAGTGAAAAATAGCAAGATGTATAAGAGGCTTATCATACTAGAGTAATCAATAGAAGTTTTTATAAAATATCGGAAAAGAACCAGAAACCATACATAGAGTTGAAAGAACCGAATCCCAGGTCCAGTTGAAGCAACCTCTTCAACACTGGAAGTAGCCCATGAGGACAGAGTCTAAAACAAATATTATTGCATAAAGTGAATTAGGGTGAAATAAAAGTATCAATGGATCTTTAGAAAAGTAAACATTTGTGAGAGACCAACCATGATTGTTCCAGCTGCTGAAGCTGCTCTTGCAGTTGCATACTCCCCTGCATCAGCATTATATCATACTATTAGCCATAACTCATGTTTATCTTTGTTACCTAATGAATGGGAGAAAGTTGATACAAATGGCAGGCACCATTATATCCAACATCCTCAGTCTTAAAGTGAAGGTGAACTTGATTCTTGGATATGCAAACTTTTCCGGGATTTCTTTCGATTCGGATATAAATTTTAAGATGCAATTTTTCAACCAAGACTAGTACAAACTCTTCTATTGCTAACAGGTGCTTTTCTTTGAATATCGGTTGCATAAATTGGCAATCAAGGATCAGACATAGCCAAGTTCACTTGTGAATACTATTATCAATATACTTCTAAGAAATAGGATGAAAGCAAGTTCTGTAGAAACAAACAACTTGACCAACAATAAGTGCAAAGAACATCCTGACTCATACCATCCGGGTGAGCCATCTTCTGCATGGCAGTAGGAGCAATCATGATTGGCATTGAAATTTTGAAGCCCAGAACAGTTGTAGTCAAGTCTATCTTGCTTACATCAATCAGGATACGAGGTCGAAACCTGTTTTAACCAAAAGAAGACTACAAGTTGAGAAAACAGAAAATAAACAGGCTCAAAAGTATCCAAAACAGAAAAAAGTTAATAACCTGCAACAAGGGCTAGAGAAAAGATAAAATAAAATAAAATTCATACAGAATCCTTGAAAAAGCATTTCTGTTTTCTTGAAGAGTCCACTGGTCCTCTGCACCAGAGGCATAGTAGTCGTAAACCATCTTGGGCAATTTCTGCTTTGCAATTGCGTCATACTCGGTAACGTTAGTAATTTCCATCTTAGAAACTCCTCTATGCTATTCCCAGGATATTGTCTGCATAGTGAAAAAAAGAAAAAATAAATTTTAGATTTTATTTGTAAATCGAGAGATTAAACATGCAAAACTGATTGCCAACGTGCAAGAACTTATATAATTTCTGCCAGGTATTAAAATTAAGTGATTCATCGGAAAATAGAATAAACTAATCTCTTTGCATTGTAATATGTTACAAAAATGGAATACTGACGAGTCCGAAACTTATGAAACAACTTAATCGAATCATAATCCAAAATTTCCAGTAAATTGAATATGAGAGAGAGAGAGAGAGAGAGTAATAGTACATGTACTTTAGGTCTTGAAAGCTATTAAATTTGGCAATTTCATAGATATATTCCAAATACAAATACATAAAACGCTGGAGCACAAGAAGCAGAGCAAAGAAACAGAGTACTACGGCCTCAAGCCCCTTGGAACCGCTGTTCCAAATCCAGCCTTCTAACACTAGAACAGAAAAATACTCGTTCTATTTAGACAAAAAGCCAGCATGAAAAGCCATATTCTGTCATGCTTCTGCTAACTGCAGAGTATGTGGCCCCACTATACAAAAATTTCAAAAGCTCCCAGGCTTTGTAACAATCGAAAGACTAAAGCCCTATTCTTTTCGTGACAAAGGAAATGAACTACAGATTAGACTCTAAGACTAATTACTTAAACTTAAACTAACAAAGCAAACACGATATATAAGATTAAACGCAAAGGACTATGGCAAATCTAAACACTCATATTTTGCTATAGTACCACTTCAGAAAAATTAAAAACAAAAACTCAAACAGGTTATAGGCAATCACTTTCAACTTCCAATAATAACCAAAACACACAACCAAGAAAACAATTCAAACCCATTTCAATATGAACAAAGCTCAGTCAATCACTGTATCAAACAGGCAATATGCAATAAATCCAACTCAGAATATAAGTTATAGAATGGTAGTAAACACAATTCAATAGAAACCCAAGTCTAAAAATATGAAGCTGAGTCAATGGTGAAGTAAAGAGCAAACCTTTTGGCTCTCCAATTAAGGAGGAGAAAGAATGAAAAGCTATAGAAAGAAGCTAATAGATAATACCATGGAGAAAAACAAGGAGAGAAAATGGAGTCTCAACTTAACAATGTGATAGATAGATACAAACAAAAACAGTGAAAGGAGAGAAAAATATAGAAGAACCTTAATGTAAAGACAAAAGGGTATGCGTCAGATGAGAGAGATGAAGTGTCAAGTGGATTAGTTTTTCAAGGTGGGCATTTGAGACCAAATCTGTTTCATGGAAATGTGAGAATTTTATGTGGAGAGCGTTTGGTTTATGATCACTTCTCAATGCTAGAAGAGGGAAAAATTATGTTTAAAAAGGCCAAAAAAAAAAAAATGAATAGAAGATAATGAAAAAAAAAAACTCGGAAAAATAAATCAAATATATATGACCACAAATGGCTCTTGATTTGTCATATTCCTTTCTTTCGCTGGCTGGATTACATGTGGCATCATAATTGTGGTTTATCATGAGCTATAGATGGAAATTCAAATCCTCTCTTCAATTTTAAGCTTTTTAATTCATGTCCCACTATTAAATTCATGTTATATTACACTAAAAATTTAAATGAGCATGATAAACTATAAATTTTAGACGAATTTTACTGCTGATATATGTGTTTATCCGATATGTGTTGTCCATTAATTTGAGCCTATTGTGACAATCATGTGAGGCAAATATCAATATATAATCACCTAGCAAATCTCATTGCAGACCGCAAATATACGACACGAGGATAGCGAATGTTTCCATTGCAGTCCTATATTACATACTTGATCAGGTTATTTCGGTACATATCAAGATAATTCTATTTAAAAAAGATTTAATATTTACCATTTAAATTATTTAAACTAAAATACAAAAAAAAAAACCTAAAATGAACAATTACTTATTTACAAATGCAGTTTTATGAGGGTTTCTCACCACCAAAAGGGGTTCATTGTAGATTCATCAACAAAATAAAAATGAAAACAAAAAGCTCTAGATGTTTATGGCTGATATTTGTTTTACGTGACTTAGATATAAATTTGTTTTCCTTTTTTTTTTTTTTCTTTTTTGGCTTTAAGAATTATATCCAATATGAATTTATTACTCACGGCAGAAAAAGCAAATAATACAACAAAATTTTCTAAAAAGAAAAAAAAAATTGAAAATGATCGAAATGTCATGCAACGCATAATGGGCTAATAAATTTTCTATATAATGCTCTTTTATTCCGTATATTATCGAAATATAAATAAACAAGAGAACGCTTTCTTTACAATTATTTTCCCTCTTTACAAAAAACCTTAAGACATTTCTTTTCAGGAGATTGCCGACCACCGCAGTCAATAACTGGCTCGTGCATGTCACGAGATCTAATGCAAGTGAAACATGTAACAGGTAACGACTATGAGAATCCCCACCTCACAAATTTTAATGAAGATAGATCATAACATAGACAAGTCCCAATTCAAGGCTCTGACCTTTTCGGTACACAACTTCCCGAGTTGCCACTCCATTATTTTAGTCTTATACGATTATTGAATTTTGTTTGGCTTTTATAACCAATAATTTGATAATCAATTTAACTTTAAATTTTTCTATTTTATTTCTTACGTTAGAATTTAGAAGTCCATTGTTAAAAGTAAAATTTTTCAGTCACCAAGATGAAGAGAGTTCAATCTCAAATTGTACTTTGACATTAGCAAGATTTTTACCAGTAATATTAGACTAGTATATTTGGCGTGCTTAAATCTATTTCTTATTTGCCAATTAATTAAACAACAAAAACAAGGTTTAGATCAGCGATTTGAATCTTCTTACTTACATGTGCAAATCCCTGGCGATGTCGTTCAATTTCCAAAACCTACTGGGTCTTGTGATGACATGGCATTGACAAGTTAATTGAAAATAAGTTGGTGTGCTAGTCGGATTTTGATGGTTGATTTTTTTAGTACTCGTCGAACAATCGAATGACTTTCTTAACTTCCAATGAGTAATTCTTTTTTTATTTTTTTTTAGGTGGGACTTAATGATATTTATTTATTATAAATTAAAAAAAAAATATTTATTATTTTTCAATTTTTATCCCACTTTATTAAGAATAATAGATTTTCACGTTTATCCGATTCGAATTTAAGACCGAGATCTCAAATAATTGATGTTCTTATAAATTGAACTGTTGTCCTACTTCAAAATCAGGTTAAGTAACTATATAGCTTCTAAATTAGTAAAACTTTATTGTGATTTTCTTTTTAATTTTGATTTTTTGATAACAAATTTATACTCATTTACAAAATGTTATTAATTAAATAGTTTTGTTACAAAAAATTTTCATCCGCTAAAATATTTTCCATGAAATTAAATTTTATAATGTTGAAATTGAAGTTTTATATTAAATGGTGAAATTTAATTTCGAAGAATGAAGGATTAAATTTTTAGAATTGAAAAAGTATATGAAATATATTTGTAATTATCGCAACTTCCTAATTCTTATGTTTGATAGTACTTGAACAAGTTGGAAAGTAAAGGATTAAAGTGGTCATTTTTATGGCCAATTTGGTATAATCGTGTTGCTTGAATAATTTCTTTTGACTGATTAAGTTGGCACCCGAATTTTAAAAATCTCTTGGCTTGTACAATTGTGAAAAGTTGTTAGATTTTCTTACCACACAATTTACTTAGCTTTTTTTTCAGTTATCGGAAATGAAAAATCTGACATAATCAGAGTCACCAAAACACCAGTTATAACTCAAGTTATCTCATAATAATTACTAATTAGCATCAAAATCTGTAAAAGCAATTTCAAACTGGCCCTTAATTCATAATAACAAAATAAGCTACACTGCAAATACATTTAGATACCGAGATTCTAAAATAAAGTTTAAAATATATTATAGTTGAGGCCGACTTCATCAAATTAACATTGATGTTTAATGTCTAGGGAATGGATCTATAATTTTAATCTAATAAAAAGAATATGTGACAGAAAAACAGCACTAAACAAATCATATTTGTTATATATGATACAAAAAGCTTATCCCTTAAAGATAAAGCTATAATGCTTAATGCACCAGCGAGGTGGCTACCTAAACCACATACCGAACTACGTTAGAGGACAATTGCTTTTTGACAGTTTATGTTTAATTAATACTCGACTTGTCATGCACGACAAAATCATGTGATAAGAAGTTACCAATTAAAAAGGCATGTAATGAAAACATTAATTAAGCAATATGGACGCCAATATGGACAATTTGTTCTGATATTCCCTCTCAGCTACTTTGTTGTTTTAATAAATACAGAGCAGTATTTATTATAGAGTAATCTTATACCCAGCAAAACATATGGTATAGCTAATTATAATTATATTTTAGGTGAGATAATATTATTGGCATTAGTGGTATTCAATATTACATGATGTATTAGTCTGTTATTAACTAATTATAATTATAATTAAGTATATTCATGTAGGATCCAATTTATTAATTAAAATCATCCAGTGACAGACGTGTCATTATGATATTAGACTCTACCTCCAATAGCATTACCCTTTTAGATGATACCATGTAGGGCTCAGTTTTAATAAGAATCACCAGTAACAAACTGATAAATTATTATGATGTTAGTAAGTATCACCAGTAACATAATGAAAAGTTACATTTTTAGTAGATATCAACAAGAGTAATGTTTCTTATATCTTGAACTGGCAATACGTTTTATATATATATATATAGGGCACTAATTTAGTAGGTATTTTTTTTTTTTACCTATGCATAGGTATCAATTTGGCCAATGACAATTTAGCAAGTACATTTTTTTATTATAAAAAGTAAGAGAGAGAAAGAGCATTAATAATGCACATCTTTTTATGGATTTCATTATAGCTATTAGATCACCATTAGATAGTGATCCAATGACTAAAAAAAAAATACCTACCCATAGGTAAAGAAAAAAAATACCCATTGGATTGGCAACCATATATATATATAGGGCACCAATCCAGTAAGTATTTTTTTTTTTTTACCTATGCATAGGTATCAATTTAGCCAATGAAAATTTAGCATGCACATTTTTTTATTGTAAAAAGTAAGAGAGAGAGAGCATTAATAATGCATGTCTTTTCATACACTTCATTATAGCCATTGGATCACCATCTGGCTAAAAAACAATACCTATCCATAGGTTAAAAAAAAAAACCTATTAGATTGGCAACCATATATACATATATATATATATATATAAATGAGTTTCTCAAATGAATATTATTAATCGAAACAAAAAGTTTCAAATTACTATATGAATATAAGGATTACAATTTCAAATTTCTTAAAGAAATGAGATAAAAAATGGATCACAAATACAACTAAGAACAAATGTGTGAGTTATCCTAACTCTTCAAGAGAAAGAGTTCATAAAGATTACTAATAATTTATTGCCTTTCATACTTGCTCTTAGTTGCATTTTTGGCAGGTTAGACTATATGAGACTAGTATCAATTAAGATTCGTATACATAGAAAAGAAAACAAAACAAAAACTGGCCAATACATAGATGTAAATAAGAGAAGAAATCTCAGATTTAAAATCTGAACTGAACTAAAATCCATACAAAATGTGGTATTACAAACTAAATTTAGATCTGAACTTATTAAGACTAAAAAAAATAAAAGAAAAAAAAAACAAAAAAGATGAAGAAGAAGAGGGTAAAGTGAGAAGGCCGAAGAAGGGGCGTTGAACTACCAATATATTGTAGAATTTATAATTCTCTATAATTTTTGAGGTATTTGTTAATCAAAATCAATGTAAATCAAAATAATACTCAATATAATTGGAAATTATTATTTAAGTCATTACATTGATTAAAGCTCGAACGCATAATTTTTCACCAAATGAAATGACATGATTTCAGTTATGAGGTATCAAGAATTTTGTTTTATGCCCTCTTGATTAAGATCTTGTCTCTGCCCTTAGTGGGATCACCCAAATTATCAATTCTGGTTCCACATTGAATTGGAAAAGCAATAGAAGTTAGAAGAGTTAAAGAACTGAGATAACAATGTGGATGAGCTTTGAAGGATCCATAACTTTGTTGATAGTGATTTCCAGAGGAAGAAGAAGATGTGAGGTTGGGCTGCAATGTCATTTTTTTTTTTTTTCCCATTAAAGCACTAATATTTTGACATATAAAGCTTTAAACGGATGTTCGGCTATTAGAAGCACGAAATGAAAAGCACGTGAGCTAAGAAAAAAATCAACAAGGTGTCCAAATATTATTTTTCAGACAGAGCTGACAGACATTCTAGACAGAGGATCCGGGTCCCAAGAAAATTAAAGTGTTGTTTGGAGTGAAATGAAATTGAACCTAATAGTAATTGTAATAGAAATAAGAATAGAAAGAAAAAAATCGTAATAGAAATAAGAATAGAAACAAAAAATGATTATTTTATTTGGTTGAAATTTTGGAATCAACTATATAACATAATGAAATTAATTGTATTTTGACTAATATATCCTTGATTTTTAATAATTTTTTTTAAAAAATAAATGCTATCACTATTGGAAAAAAAAGAAAATAATTATACTTATGGTAATGATTAAATAGATTCAATTACCCAATATAAAAATTTATTAAACTTCTTGTGGTAATAAAATTATTATTTTAATAATTATTATTTATTATTTACTATATAAATACAATATACAAAATATTAGAAAACAAAAACATAGTAATTGGATGATACAAGAAAAAAGATTATTTGTAAGTAGTTTAGTCATAGATATGGATACAAGTTAACATTCAGTTTAACCATAGATAAAAGGAAGAAGATGATAATGAAATGACAAACCATGTTAAATAAGGAACAAAAAGGAAAAAAATGGCTAATTTGAGAATCGAATGACCTTGATATTTATTTTCAAGTGTAATTCTAATTTTTTTAATTAATGTAATAATCATTGTATTATAAAGATCATTCATAAATAAAAAGTTAAACTAAATAATACAATATCATTACATTTTATTCCATTACTATCAACTAAATATCGCCTATAGATTTTTGGAGAAATTAACCCTCTTTCCTAGCTTCTTTATCGCATAATCTGAAAAATCACCACTCCAACTTATCGTGACCCTAATCATGTCGAGTTTTAGGCCCAATCATCTTTTTCACATATCATATTTCTTGTAAAATCCTAAATTTTTGTAAGGGTAATTAAGTAATTTTGGAATCAAGGGCAATTTGGTAATTTTATATTTTCTGATTAATTAAGAATCTGAAATAAATTTGGTGTTGAATCTAGACAAAATAAAGTCTAGGTGCATTTGGGGCAAAAGTGAAAAAAAAATTTCAAACTGGGGACAAAAGTGTAATTAAGGAAGGACGAAAGTGAAAGAATCTTTTTAAAATTGTGGCCAAAGTGGAATTTTATAAACTTATTTTTCGGTCGAACCAGATTGTGCCATATGTCCCGCTGCTACAGTTTTTGAAAATTGCATAAAACCCCCCATTTCTTCTTCTTCTCCACGGAAGCCCCCATACACCCACCTATGGTTACCGTTCACCCGAGCCTCAACCGGCCGCCGCCGTGCCAGACATGCCCGCCCGCCGTGACCAGAAGACGTCGAGGAACCAGCGTCGGTACTGCTGCCGTGAACCGCTGTCTCTCACCGGAGAAATCGCAGCCCGAAATTCGCGCCACCGGATCGGAAAATCGGCCATCATTCCGCCGTCTGACGTCCGATCACTGCACCACCACCACTACTGTTGGATTCGTCTAGACTCTAGCTTTCATTTCCGACCACTCTCAGCCTCCAACTCGGCTCCGGTGAGAAGTTGACTACCGTAGCAATATTTTAATATTTAATTTTTGTGATATTTTCGTAATTATTTCAGAATTGAGTTATTTTTCCCGAGAAAATTATACCACGTGATAGAGGAGTTTGAAGCATGAAATCTCATGATTTTGAAGTGTTAAAACGATAACCGGAAGATCATTAATTATTGGGATGAAAATGTGGTATTTTTATAATTATTTTCAAAATGTGGTATTTTTATAATTTTCGGATTTTTGAGCCCATTTAATGTTCGGGGCCTCGAAATTGAGTTCTGACTTTGAATTTGGACTTAGTGAGGTCGGGACATGAAGTCTAATATAAAATACTACTATTTTCCGAAGTAGCACGAAAATCGAGAAAATAGCTCGTGAATTGCACCATTTTGCATGCCACAGGTCGGTTCCGTATCGGAACTAGTTTTTGACAAACTTTATATCTAAACCAACATTTTTGGGTGTTCTGAATTCAGTGGTGACCTCTGTTTCTCAATTTGAGACTCCGTTTGAAAAGTCAACTTTTCAAGTGAACGTGACGAGATTTGAAAATAACTGTCCGAACAACGCAGTGATCAATTGAGGATATTTCTAGCATTGTTAGCCCAGCATAACTACAACCTTGAGATAGGGGATTCAATTTCCTTGTTTTCTATTATTTACATTAAAATTGGAATTAATTCTGAAAATGAAATTTCATGATTTTATTAAATTGAATTATTTGAATAGTTATTTTAATGAACTATGAATTTGTGAAACATTATGGATTGCTCTAGTTATTTTTAAATATGATTTTATACAAGTTTTTATACTTGGAATTTGGTAAAATCATATAAACTGTACTTTTGGATTTTAAAGTACCAAATGAATTTTAATTAAAAATCAGAGCATGTCTAGAATGTTAAACTACTGCATGGTTGTTTGAGACTCTATATATATTGCATTTTTCATATGATCATGTATGAGAATCATCTTAGGCATCACGGTATTGTAGTAGGCAGACTAGTACACCCGCCTTAGGTGAGAGCTCGTAAACCCGCGCAGGGTTTGTTTTCTGTCTATCTCTATTCGGTAGGCGTAGGTATTCGGTACCCTTCCGGTTCAGTAGGAGTTGACACATGGGTGTCCCTCCGATTTTCAGAGATAGATGTCAAGCAGAGAGTATTCAATACATGTAGTATAAGTTGCTCTAGTTGTGATGAGAAGATGAGAATTCATGTGATGTCTTGATTTATGTGATGTGCACTATGCTTGTTTTATTATAGTTTTATATCTATTTAAACCTGGATATATATATATATATATATGGTTTTGGTTTCAGCATGATTTTCTGTAAAGATTTTCTATATATGTTTTGAATGCTCCATATTTATTAAAATTCTTTCCAGAACTACTAACCATGTAGTTGTATTGAGAATTACTAAAAAAGTTTTTCCCAAAAAGGTAATTGGGTTTTCTATTGAGCATTCACGTGCTCACCCCCTACTTCCTTCCCCTTTCAGGTGTCAAATTATTTTGTGATAAATATTCGCGTGGCTTGGCAAGCATGTTTGGAATATGCTTGCAGTTCTAGTCCTCTTCATTAGTTAGTTCGTACTCTGTATCATTTTCCTCTTTTCTAAGTCAAATTTATTTAACCATTAGTAATATATTTACTGAGTGGATGTATGAGGATGATTTCGATATTTAATCGAGTACTTAGACATAAATGATTTTATGAAAATTATTTTAACTATGGGCCTATGGTTTTAAATTGAACACTTTCATTAAACTTAATGATTTAAATAAAAAGTTTCTAAAATTTATTATTTATCATGTCTCTAAATTTAAAATTAAAAATACCTTGGAAATTTAAAACTAGTAGATAATGTTATAATTTCTCGAGTTGGTCTAATATTAAAATTTACTTACTCTTGAGGACTAAAACTTAAATTTTAAGTACTCGACTTTTTCTGAAAATTTTGAGAATTTCTATTTATCACTATTTTCACTTAAATTTACTAAAAGTCATGACTTTGGATTTTCGGTCGTGACATTTCTTCTTCAACAAGTGCATAAGCTCATAGGTAATAATCACATTGTCTAAAATAAGTCAATGAGGAACAAATAGATAATGATTAGCCGAGATCACCATGTATACCAAGAAAGGTTGTCAGTCTAATTTGCTAGCACCTTAGTGGTAATTTTATAGATTACGCTACAAAAATGGAGAGGCCAGAAGTCAGAACAGTTCTTCGGCCGAAAGACAAAATAATCAAAGGGCTAAAACTAAACGCACTATCCACCACGTAATTTAATGCAGGAAAATGAGTGTATTTAGTATTATGGGTTTTGCGCCCTTCTACCTATTTTTCAAAAGATATTACCACATTTAAGATCTTTTAAAAATAATAAAAATTTTGTATGACTTTTTTTATGGTATTTTTTTAAATACTTTGGGAACTAGAAAATGCAGTGATATTTTAGTAAATAAGCATATTTTTTTAAACAGAAAATCACAAAGATTTTTTAGAAACTAATTTAGTTTCTTATTAACGGCGTGTCTTATGCATAATTAAATCACAGAAAATTACAAAGATTTCTTAGAAACTAGTTTGAGTTCCTTTAGTAGAATGTCGTATATATAAGTAAATCACAGAAAATCACGAACATTTTCTAGAAGCCATTATGGTTTTCTTTTTGCAGAATGTCCTGTGACTAAATAAATCACAAGAAACTACGAAGATTTTATGGAAATCATCGTGATTTCTTTTTCTTTCAAAATGTCACGTAACTAAGTAAATCACAAAAAATTACAAAGATTTCTTTTAGTAAAATATCTCGTAACTAAGTCGATCACAGAAAAATAAAAAAAAATTTTAGAAATCATTATAGTTTCTATTTTATAAAAGACTCTATAAATAAATAAATAATAAGTAACTATAAAATTAGGGACCTTCTCAACCATTACAAATGATGTACACAAATTTAAACCAAAAAATGAAAATGAAGCCAAAGCTAGAAATTGCTGAAATCAATATATCCATAAATCGAAGGAGCGTCGTGAGATGTCGTGAGTGACGAAAGCAGACAAAAACCCATCCAGATTACCTTCCCTCTTTGACTTTTCTTTCCTTCTTCGACTCAGACCAGGACCTCTGCGGTATCGGGTCAGGTTCCCGGGTCTGCAAAGGGGTGTCCGAAATCTTACTGCTGGGGAATAGCATTCTTTTTCACGTATAGCTAATTGATACGTAAACAGGAATTATAATCATCCCCATTCATTGTTTTGTATTCTCGTCCATTCTCTTTCCGCTCATTATTAGTAGACATGGTCTTAATTTACATGTTGAAATTCAGTAAAAGTGATTCAAATACAGTAGAAATGAGTGTAAGCAGGACAGGAGAGTACAAGTACATTAAAACAAACCAAAAAAGCAGCTCATTTTCATGTCTATGAGGAATATAACCAAATAAACTATCAGAGTTAAAATAATATTAACAAAACAAAACTTAGGTAAACATTCCACACTTTCATAAACAAAACGGAAACTATGATACAAAATAGAAGAAAACATCTTTTACCTCCTAATTCTTCTGTGTGAAAAAAGAGATTAATGCAATTATTGAAAAAAAAAAAAAAAAAAAAAACCTCACCGTCTGCCAAAATGCGAAATAGACCAAAACATTTAAAAAACACTAAATAGATGATTTGAAGAAATTAATGGAACACCGAATTGGTCATAAATTCTTCTAGGGAACCAAACAAAGGAGAGAGCAGGATAATAATAAATAGATGATTTTTCTTTCCCTCTTCGACCTAGACCAGGACCTCTACGATACCGGGTCAAATTCTCGGGTCTACAACGGGGTGTCCGGAATCTTGTTGCCGGAGAATGGCCCGGCCTCCACGTGCTGCGTGTACGACTCGCCGTCAGGTCTCCCGAAGCTCTAATGCTCGTCTTACATGTCGATTTGTGAGTTTTGGGGACCAATGTGACCCGACGAAGTGGCGGTTTGGGGTGTCATTATGGTGTACTAAGTCGTACTATAGCA
>JXTB01000038.1:1006947-1026171 GCA_002914805.1 Parasponia andersonii
ATTTTCAATAGCAAACTCCAAAAAGCTATCAACTCCCTTTCTATATTTAGTCGATAGTCTATCCGCCAATATCCATTCCTTATCCATTCTAAGCACAATTGAAAAAAAAAATAAAAAATAAACAACTAATATAAAAAAAACTAACTAAATTGAGTACCATAAAAAATTGTACATAATCTTCCCTATTTCTAGCATTAACTAATTAAGTAACAAAATCACCAATTATAAATTAACACTCATTTTAAATTATTCTTATATTTTTAAGTACTACTAAATTCAGAACTTAATTTATTCTTAAATAGTCTGATTTATTATAAACAATTTGTCCATCAACCAAATATAACATATGGCAAAATAATATCAACACAAATAATAAACTCAACCAATCCCATACAATTATAACATCATTATATCATCACAATATACAATTTCTTATATGATATCATATCTCATCTAGTTTAAATTTTTGAAAATAATATGATAAAACCAATGTGAAAATGACATGCATAATTCAATAAAAGAAAAAAATTTGAGAAAATATACCTAAGTTTGCTCAATTTGCTAATTCATAAGTAATCTAAGTACTCTAACTTCTACTAAAACCTATATGCAAATTAAAATGATAAATAAAATTAAACATCTATAATCCACAATACTTTAAATTAAACATTGAATATGTAAATTTCTAAAAAAGTATACAATATTCAATTAAAATTGCATAAATTTGGATTAATTGACACTAAAGATGGTAATTAAAAAGCATAACCTAATATATAATTTCTAGTAAATAAACATGAAATTGGTATAAATTCATATAATACACTTTCAATTTAAAACTTTTTATAACTAAATGAACTCACATTTCACCTAAAATAAATAAAAAAATATCAACAAAATAATAACAAATTCGGATTAATTTGCACTTAAATAGAAAAACATACCAAAAAATAAGATTTCTACTAAATAAATAGTCTAACTCGGCATTACAAAAGTAAAGATTATCAATTCATGCTCAAGATATTCACATTTGATAAATTAGGGTTTCAAATATAAACTCTTTCAAATATAACCTAAAACATGAAATTTCTACAAAATAATTGGTCAAAATCATGGTTAAGATAATAGGTAATCTAATTTTAGTGACAAAAACGAGTTTAAAAGCTTAAACATACCTTGTTTACCAGAAAAAAATGGTGAAAATAGTGGAAGGAAGAGAATGGCCGCGGCTAGAAGTTAAGAAGATAAAAGGTAAGAAAAGTAAGAGAGAAGTGACATGGCATCGTTTTTTTGGGTCTTTTATATAAGGCCCCTACCTCGGCGCCATATGGGCGACGAGAAAAGTATATCACTGTGCCTTATGGGCGTCGTAAAAGTTAATTACCATGGTACTTTTTAGGCACTGTGGTAGATGTGTATCCCTGTGCCTTATAGGCGCCGTGAAAATTATATTCAACGGTGCCCATTAGGCGCTGTTAAAGATTCTACACTACGGTACTTTTTAGGCGCCGTGGTATTTCTCTGTTTATCACGGTGATTGTTAAGTACTGTGATAGTTAATCAATTATCACGACACTTCCGTACACATACTGTGATAGTACACATTTTTAGTAGTGACCAGAACGGTGATCAATCTTTCATGCAGACATCGATCAATCAGCCGGCCAATCTTTCGCTAAGCATGACGATGGTAGCGGAGACTGCACTGATGACCTCGGTAAAGACGAAGTAGGGATGACATAACCGTTGACGAGGAATATCGGTCATGAGGTCCCAAATGGGCTTCAAAAGAGAAAGGAGATTAAGTGAGGGTAAAATAGCCAAAGCAACTCTAATGATTTAAAAAGAATATAAAAATTAAAGTTTTGAAAAGGGGTATAAACTCATGGATAATGTCTTAAGTACAAATTTTTGTATCAAAATTTGTAATATCAACACGCATAATATGTAATTTGTCATTATTTAATTAGTAATAATATTTAATCTATTTATAATAAATTTTAATATATCAATTAATGAGTGACAATTCACATACCAATTATGTTGGTACAAAAAAATTTGTTACAAAAATTGAGATACATAATCTTATCGTGAACTTGTCCTCAATGCCGAGTATATTGAATCTGTTGCTAATAATGTGAAGCAAATATAAAAATGGGCCTTTAATACGAATGAAGCAAATAATGGAATGGGCCTTGGACCCACTTCGGATTTCCAGTGGGATTTTTGCAAAAATTCCTAACGAATCTATATTTTTTTCATATACCAAACAAAATGAGAAAGTATTTTTAACTTGTCTAAAAGCTAAACTAAATAGGACCTAACATGACCTAAGAATAGAAAGTACGTACGAAAGTTGTATACCATCTACAAACATGTTACATCCTGCATTCTTTTTATAAGATTAGGATAAAATCACTCTTATATCTTGTATTTTGATATGTTATTCAATTTATACCTTTTGATTTGGTTATTATCAATATTAACTTTTTAAATTTATCATTTAAAAAATTGAAAATAAATTATATAAAAAAATAAATCGAGAATAAATTTATTAAATCATTATGGTAAATTAACTACTCTAAATTAGTATCAAGGTATAAATTTATAATAAATTTCAAATTTAAGGGTCAGTATTAATAATAACCAAACCAGAAAATATAAATTAAACAAAATATAAAAAGACAAAGTATAAAATTGATATTATCCCTATAAGTTATGACCTTGAATGTCACCATACCAGTTAGCCTTTGATTGGGCTTTGATTTCTTTTGTTTTTTCAGCGTAGTAGAGACACAACAAAATTACAAACTTAATATATAAGTTAAAAGATTTATTATATTTTTACACCTTATATTTTGACTACTTATTTAATTTATATATTTTGTTATGATTACTATTAATATTGATATTTAGATTTGAAACTTATAAAAAATTTATACCCTTTAGATCAAATACTAATTTTGACTATTGACTTTACCAAAATACCCTTAAATTTTTAAGAACACATACTTGGGCACCAATATAATATTTTTTTTTTACCTATACGTAAGTATTGCTTTACCTAATTAAAATTCATCATGCACTCTTTTCATGGTAAAAAAAATGGAGAGAGAAAAGCATTAAATAATAGGTATTTATTTTTATTATTTTTTTTCCAATTACTTAAAATATGATAGTTGTTAGATAATAATTCAATGACTAAAAGAAATACTTATGGATAGGTGAAAAAAAAATAACTATTGAATTGGGAACCATACTTTAGTATTTAATTTTAGATTTATATTTTAATACTTAATTTAAATTTAAAACGACTTAAATTAATAGTTAAAAGAAAAAATATTTAAAAAATAATTTAAAGAAAGAAAAAACTATAAACATTAAATAGTGTTTATAAACATATTTATCAATTTTATATACATTTAAATTTGAACTTCTTTTGAGATATATATAAATCGATATACATATAAGGCACCAATCTAGTGCGTATTTCTTTTTTTTACTTATAGATAAGTATCATTTTGACTAATTAAAATTTATCATACATGTCTTTTCATAGTAAAAAATAAAAAAAAAAGAAATAATATTAATGATATACGTTTTTTCATATACATTATTATAGTCATTGGATCACTATTAAATGATTATCCAATGGTTAAAAAAAATACCTATTGGATTGAAAACTATATATATATATTTTTTCATATAGTCTTTAAAAGTTATTTTTATAAATATATTAGTTAAAATTGGTGTTTGATCCAAAAGAAATATAAATTTATTATAAATTCTAAATCTAAAAGTGAATATTGCCAATAATCAAAATGCAAGTTACAAACTGAAAAAACTATCAAAATATAAACTATAGAAATGTAATTCTAAGTTAAAAACATGATACATCAAACAATAGAAAGTGACATATAAAACACTACCAAAAACATGATACATCAAACAATAGAAAGTGACATATAAAACACTACCAGGCACGATTTGTAAAAACCCAGAATTTACGAGAGTAATTTGGATATTTTACCAATTTTTCGGATATAATATTAGGGGGATTAATTTGCAAATTTTTTGTGCAGAATGACTAAGTTGCAATTTTTGGGGGACTGATTTGAAAGAGATTTGAAAATTTAGAGACTTATGTGCAATTTTTGAAAAATTACACTGTCCCATAAAGACAAGCCACGTGCCTGTCATCTCTCATTTTCCCTCTCTCTCTCTCTCTCTCGGGTCTCCCTTGGCCGAAGGAAGACCACTACCGTAGCTCGCCTCTCGGGCATTGTCTGGCCACCAGACGATAAGCGGAGCTTCCCCAAGCTGCCACGAGCCAGCGCCGGCCAGCTGTAGGGCCGCCGGAGTTGCTGCCGTCATCGGAGAAGAAAGAGAAGTCGTTTAAAGCATTTCAGATTTTTGACCACCGACAAAGATTTCGGCGTCCATTCGACCTCTAACCGGGTTCGTTGGATTCATATCATCGCGAGTATCGTCAAGGTATATATATCTTAACCTTATACTACCCGAATCAAAAGTTGCTATTTTTGGATATTTTGAGTTTAAGTTTGATTTTTTAATCTGGTCGTTAGATAGTTATTTTGTTGTTTTTTTTGGATTGTACTCGGAAAATAGAGATATTTGATATATATATATATATATTGCCTATGTTTGGTGACCGGCACAGAAATCGAGACCGAACAATCGAGATTTTACCTCGTTTTGCGTGCGGCCGACTTGGTATGAGTCTGGACCCGAATTGGACAAATTATATGTCTAACCTAGCTATTTTGGGTGCTAAGAATTCAGTGAAGAAGTCCGTTTGTAGATTTGAAGCTCCGGTGAGAAGTTAATTGTTCAGAAGAGGACGATCGAAGGCTTAGAATTGGTCCCTGACTCTTCGAGCGATCGTCAATAATACCTTGAGGATTCAATAGCGTGGTATCGCTATTCGAGCGAGGTAGGGGCTTAATTACCTCTGTTTTATATCTTTTCGAATAAAACTTATTTTCTGCAATACATGAGAACAAACGTGATTTTTAAACTATTTAAACATCTGTGATGGGAATTGATTGTATGATGTATACATATTGTATTGCTCTGGGAATATTCTGAGTATATGATATTTTGGGTATATTAAAAATAGGGCTGTTATGTTGCCCATTTTCTTATAAAACCTAGTATGTTGATTTTATTAAAAAATCAGAGCATAATTATTTTCACACTTCAATTATGTATTACACGTGTCATAGAATTATACATGAGCATCGTATTAGCATTATGGGTTTACAGTATGGCGTTGCATGCCCCACCATCAGTGCAAAGTCTGTAAACCCATGCAGAGTTTTGTTACTTCTGATTACCTCCCCATTTGGCAGGCATAGGCAATTCGGTTGCTTCTCCAAGTTTGGTAGGTGACACACGGGTGTCCCTTCCAGGTATGGGCTTAGGTGTCAGGTAGGCTGTTATGCATACTTAGTGCCATTATCCTGGGTTTCCACAGATAAGAGGATGAGAGCTCATGGGTATGGGTTGATTTGTGTCATGTGCATATGAATTGAATGGTTTTGATTACACTGTTATATATATATATATATATATATATATATAGATTTCCGGTTTAGATTATATATATATATATGTATGTTTTGGACTAAACTAACTATGCAAGAATTCTCCATCACTAAAATTTTTTCGATCGAGGTAATTTTTTTTCCTACTAGGCATTTTATGCTCATCCCCCCTACCTTCTTCCTCATGTAGTATTCAGTGCGACCTTGATGATCAAGAGGAGTAAGAGGTCATCTTGACTGTAGTTCGTTTTTTGGTAATACTAGAAGCTTGTTTTTGTGGTGTTTAGACTATCTGGGTTTTGTATTAGTATTGAACCAAGATTACTGCTTTCTATTTTTTCTGTGAACTTATGTATGCCATTCTGGGATTTGAGTTTTGTTGTGGATGATGGTGATGCTTTAACTTATATTTGATTTCGCACTTTTAAATTATTATTCGGTCTATGTTTAATACTGTATACGAACTGTAGGAGAGGTTCACGGGATGAAATTCTAAATATTTTATTAAAATGGATTGTTTATCAAACTAAAATGTTTTTATACTTTTCAAATAAATCAACGAATTTCTCACTTTTGTGAAATTTCCCTTCTGCCACTAGCCCTGATTTTGGGTCGTAACACGATCAAACATGAAATAATACAATCAATTATTTTTTTGGGTCGTGACACGATCAAACATGAAATAATACAATCAAATACAAAACAATTGAGAATCTAAACAACCTTTATATTAGAGAAAAAAGTCGTGGTGTGCCTAGTGATATGGAGAACAATTAAAACTGGCTTTGTTCGTCAAATCCATGCATGATATAATGGAAAATTGAGCATAAAAGCGTAATAGGTTGGAGAATGCTTTGTGCTATATAAAACTAATCATGTCACGTAACATACTTTTATGGTTTCGTGAAGTTGCAATTAGCAATGAAGAAAGAAGAATTTTTTAGATTTTTTTTTTTTTTCAGTGCAAACACTCAAAGCATAAGAAACGTGATTTTGTGAATATTTAAAATTCAATAAAACAAATGATAAAACTAATAAGAAACTTTATATCATATTATGAATATTTTCTAAATATTTATATATTGTCTAAGTCAAAAATGATCCATTACAATGAATATTGTTTAAAATTATGAAAACAAAAAACACAATGTCTTAACGGTACCAGGGGAAGGATCCTAGCTAGATGAAGATGCTAGAAGTTGAAAGTTAAAGTTTGGAATATGCTCATACAACGCAAGAAGGAGTGCTGTGAACGTCTTTTGACTTTTTGGAATATGCTCATACAACGCAAGAAGGAGTGCTGTGAACGTCTTTTGACTTTTCTCTTGCTCCTCACTCTGTTAGGGAATAATCTCCCTAATAGACACACAATAGTGGAAGCGATAGAATAAATATAAAAAATAATACCAAAATAAAATAAACAGGACATACAAATTAACGTGGTTCACCAAATTGGCTATGTCTATAGAGCTGCTGTTGATTTTCACTATTGGGAGAAAAAAAACCTTTACAAGTATTTCCACTCAACACTATCAACTCACACCCCAAACTCCGAATACACCCAAGAGAGAAACTGTATTTTTCTCTAACTCTTAAGAATAAAATCTCTCTATTTTACTCTCACTATACTTGGTGTTTCTCACTTCTCTGGGATAATAAACAATGAGAGATGAAGACCTTATTTATAGTTGAGGCTCCTCCAAACTTTACACATTTTTCTCTCAAAATTTCCTAATATACTATACTTAACACACGCGGTTTGTACACATTTTATTTTTATTTTCTTTTACTATGTATGATATGCAAACCGTGTTTTGTATACACGGTTAATACACTCAGCATTTAATGCTCACTAACATACTCTACTTTGCTATCTAACTCTAAAGAGTGGCGATGGTCTCAGCTTGCTCTCTAGCTAGAGTAGAACCATTACTGCTGCTAGGTGCTCTAGCCCTCCAATTGCCTTGTGCCTAGGCAACACACCTTTTCCCTTCTTGTAGCGAGAGCAAATACCACGTACAATATCAACTATCTGGTCATCAGTTAAAATATCGGGTGCAGAAACAGAACGAATAGAACCAAAGAAAAGACTTGAGATACAAAAGACTTATTGGGAGACAATGAGAGATAAAGAAAACACTAAGAAAGACAAAAACAAATGGCTCCAGAAAAGTAACCCTTTTCTCATCTTTTCTCATCAACCAAACAAGTAAAAAAATAAAAGTGTACAAAGTTCAAAACCTAGTTCCCAAATGTGTTAGAATTTTAAAAAATCCAAGAAAAGAAAACATGATTCAAGAATCCAAACAAAGATGAAAATTTCCTTTTTAGAAAATAAAAAATGAATAAATAAATTCTGCAATGTTAAAAGTCTTATGACACAAGCCATAAAGTATGAAAGCTCAAGTCAGTCAACCAGCATCACCCACCTTTTCAAAATGCACATTACAAGGAAGCTTCACAAAAATATATAAATGGGGCAAGAAACCATAAAAATTCAATAGATTTTGCTGTCTTGGAGATCACTGCAAAAAAGATATTTGGATGGAAAAGGGATGTTGAAAAATAAACTTGTTTAAGTCCATAAGAAGTCTTTTAAGCCCATTAACATGAGGCCCAATAAGTTGGATTTAACCCAAATACAAAGCTCATAAAAGAAAAAGCCCAAGTCCAAATTAAGGAAACCTTCTACCTAAAATCTTCTAGTGTTAGCTAGATATTAGTTTTTTGTATGTGAATTATTTGATTACTTAGATTATTATTAGAAGTGTGTAGAATAAAATATGTGTGGCTTAAGGATTTTTGTAATTGTTTATTTGTGTGGTTCTCATTATTTCTCATGTAGTATAAATACCCATTCTCATTTGAGTTCTAAGTATCAAGTAAGAAGCAAAGCTTCTAAGAGTGAAGAGAAGAGAGAAAGAAGTATAGCTTCTAGTGAGTGAGTGAGCGAGCTTGAAGAGTGAAGTTGAGAATTTTCTCTTGTAAAAGTATTTGAGTAAATAATAAAGTTTGTTTTACTTTCCAATAAGGGAATCCACGACAACAATTAGAGATTCCAAGATAATCAGTCAGAAAGCATAGTTGTAACTTAAATAATGGTTTTTGGAGCAACAAGGCCTATAGCGTAGAGAGACATAAGCAACTATGTGATGTTATCTTAAGCTACAATGATTAATAAACCTCCTGAGTACTGTTAAATTTCTAGTAATTGACTTCGTAAAAGAAACTTACACTAGTGTTGCTTGTGCTGCTTAGAAGATAGTTGTCAACTTAACATTTTTCTCTAATTAACGTAAATGTATAATTAAGTAATATGTCACCTAGGTATTACCTACCATTTTAATATATATATATATATATATTTTATCTGCAAAAGAATAATGCTATACTAATACCACGTACTTATTATTAGAGCGATTCTTACTAGTTGTCCACGTATCTCTGAACTGCTGACATTGTATCTACCAACTGTCCATGTATCCTTATTATCCCAATGTGCTTTTTACTTCAAGTCGGGTCGGAGAGGCATTGGTGGCCACCTGCAAAGACTCTCCGATGCTTAAGTCAGTTGTTTATCCCTGAAGCTGAGAAGGAAAGATTTAATTTTTCTTTTCTATGTCTATCTTAATCTCTCCTTTTTTTTTTGAGGGGGAAGCAAGAATTATATACATAATCCTAAAACTGTGAGCTTTTTCCGACTCTCAATCCCAGGATTGAATACCTTTTCTCATCATAACTTACTCCAGAGATCACGGGCCGTGATTACCGTGATTTTCCTTATCGTCGTGGCCTGCTTTTCGCCGTCTCCTACGACTTGGGCCTGTTGAGGGCGAGACTTTGACCAACCGCTGTTCTGTCAGGGCGGTTTGCCCAATATGCGTACCTACTCAGGATCGCATTAAATGCCTTGTCTGGTCTAGAATAGCGCATTGCCTCCCGTAGTCTTCTGGTAGAAGACCCTCAAGGCTTCTGACCCCCACCTGTCGAGGCAACGCGCGGATCTCTGAAGAGTCAGTTGCAAACACATGGCCTGTGGGGATCTCTGAAGAGTCCCTCGTGTTCTCGCCCTCTAGTAGAATCTCCGGGTATCCGGTCGTCCTCCTGATCGACACGCTTTTAGCTAGCTCATCGAGCTTTTGATTCATCTCCCTGGGTATTTTCGATATTGAAACTGCTAAAGCAAGCTTTTGTCTCCATTACTCTGGAGAAGTACCTGTGTAATATCGGCTTTTTTGCTTCGAAGTCTCCCCTGACCTGACCTACGATCAGCTGCGAGTCGGTCTTTACTGTGATGCTCTCTACTCCGAAGTGCAGAGCCAGCTCAAGGCCTTGTAGCAGCGCCTCGTACTCCGCCTCATTGTTCGTTGCCTGGAAACTGAGCCTCAAAGCTTTCTCTACCCTGAGTCCTACTAGGGTCTGCAAGACTATTCCGATACCTGACCCCAAGGCGTTCGTGGATCCATCAGTGTTGAGAGTCTAGGCTGAAGGGATGTGAGGTGGAGACGTCTGAAGTGGGTCGTGTGGCTTGCCGAAGGATTGGATTTCTACCAAGAAGTCCGCCATAACTTACCCTTTCTTTGCCACTCGAGGCCGATACTCAATGTCGTACATCCCCAGTTCGATGGCCTACTTGGTTAGTCGTCCCGATAAGTCCAGTTTGGCCAAGATTTACCGGATAGGAAAATCCGTATATGCCATAACTGAGTGTGCCTCGAAGTCTTGCCTGAGTCTTTTCTTAGCGTTGACCAGAGCCAGGACCAGTTTCTCTACCGTACTATATCATGTCTCGGCATCCAGAAGCATGCGGCTTGTGTGAAACACTGGCTTCTGCTTGCTGTCTTCTTCGATGAACAGTACGACACTGATCGCTACTTCGGACACTGCCAAATAAGCGTATAGGCACTGCCCCTCTGCCGAGGAAGCTAGGATAGGCGGGTGACTTAAGTACAGCTTGAGCTCTGCCAGTGCATTGTCCTGCTCCTCACCCTAGACCATAGTGGAGCTTCTCTTTATGTACTGGAAGAATGGCTTACATTGGTCAAACATCCTACAGACAAATCGATTGAGAGCGGCTATCTTTCCAGTTAGGCATTGGACCTCCCAAATGGTTGAGAGTCTTTGCATATCTGCGATTAAAGACAACTGGGTCGAGTTGGCCTCAATACCCCTTCTGCTCACAATGTGCCCTAGAAACTGGCCAGAGGACACCCCGAAAGCGCATTTCTTGGGGTTCAGATGCATTCGGTATCACCTCAGAATCTAGAAACATTCATCTAGATGTCCCAGATGGCCCGAAGCTTCTTTGCTCTTCACGACCATATTGTCGATGTAGACTTCCATAGTCTTCCCTAGCAGCTCGGCGAACATTTTGTTCATAAGCCTCTGGTAGGTTGCCCCCGTGTTCTTCAAGCCAAAAGGCATGTGTCAGTAACAGTACAGACCTTGCTCTGTAATGAATGCCATATAGATCTGGTCCTCCTCATGCAAAGGAATCTGGTTGTATCCAGAGTAAGCATCTAGGAAGCTCATCCTGTCGAATCCAGCCATCGCATTGACCATTTGGTAGATACTTGGCAGGGGAAAGCTGTCCTTCAGGCAGGCCTTATTCAGGTTGGTGAAGTTTATACAAGTACGGTCATCACTATTTTTCTTCTTTACCACCACTGGGTTAGAGACCCAGCACATGTATATGCATTCCATGATCAGGCTGTTCTCCAGTAGTATCTCTACCTCTTTGTTGATCACTCTGTTTTTCTCCGACATGAACTTTCGGGGCCTCTTCCTAACCGGAGGGAAATTGGGGTCTGCATTTAACTGATGGCAAGAGTGTGCAGGGTCTATCCTGGGCATGTCATCGTGGAACCATGCAAAGACATCTCTATTCTGCCTAAGGAACCCCAACAGCTCGCTCCTTTCTTCCTCGGGCACTAGGGCCCCGATTAAGACTACTTTCGTTGGTTCTGCTTCTTTCAAAGGGACCGCCACCAGCTCTTCAATCGTGGATTCTTGTCCATCAGACTCCTCTTCGATCTACTTCATGTATGCTGGCAGGCGGTCCTTTGATTGCTATCTATCCTCTGTCGAGGTACTCGGGCTCGCATCGGCTCCCCTCAGGGTAGTTGAAAAATATTTCCTCATGAAGGCTTGGTCTCCTTTGATATCTATCGTATAAGTACTATCCTTTGATAGACATCTTAAGACTTGGTGGAGGGTGGAGGTGACCCCATGTATGGTGTGGATCCACCTTCTCCCCATAATGACGTTGAAAGAGGACTGGCAGTCGATGACGACGAAGTCCACATCCAAGCACCTCTCCGCTGCGCAGACCTTCAGGGTCACAATGCCTAAGAGACTGAGCTTAGTACTATTGAAGGTGCACAGTGGCTGACAGGTTGGCCTGAGTGCGTTTCGATCTAGGCCCATGCTCTCGAATGTGCTGAGGAATAGGACGTCGACGCTACTCCCGCCGTCGACCAGGACCCTTCTGACCAACGCGAAGTCGATCTACATCTTAATCACCAAGGGTTCATCATGGGGTAGATACATCGTGGACAAGTCTTGCTGGGTGAAAGCGATAGGGGTGACTGAGGCATAGTGTTCTCCTATCACCAGGTGGTTCACGGAGTGGCCCATCCCCTTCAGGTGCTTCACCCTTTCTTCGGTCTTTTTTTTGGCATTTTTCCTTCTCTTCTTGACCCTGGGTTGGCTCTGGTCTGCCTATGATAGTCAGCACTATCCTCAGAGCCTACTCTCCGGATCCGGAGGCCTGGGTCTGCTTGCCTTTTTCGGGCCTGGGACCATCTTCCTTTAACTGGCTTCCGCCAGTCTTCACGTACTACTTCAACTTACTGGCATAGATCGCCATCATAACCTGCATGTAAAGGCTACAGCAGTTGATGGTGTCATGCCCGTGATCTTTGTGAAATTGACAGTAGCTGTTCCTGTTTTTCATGTGCTCAGGAACACCGGACTTGGGCGGGTCTTTGCAAATGCCCATGTCCCTATTCTAGAGGTAGATCACATCGATCGGCGTGTTGAGCTCGTATTTCGGTAGTGGGTCTCTAGACGCCGTCCTCCTCCTGCCGTCTTCTTGACCACCTTGGGTGGGGGCTCCCTATTTCAAAGTTGGCCCTTGGTCCAGTGCAGGCCTCTTAATTCTTTGCGGGGCCAGAGTTTGTGCCGGCACTACTGTTATCACGGTAGAGGCCTTGGGTGTTTTCTGGTGGCTTTCCAGCACCCTGAATACTCCTTCCGAACTTGCCTGGATGTCTACCATATCGTATGACAAGTTTAAACGCAGATGGTCCAATTGCATCAATCTCGGCTGCAGGCCCCCTGACGAACGAGCTTGCGGTTTGGGCCGAGTCGGCATTGTGCACTAGGGACATCTCCTCCAGGAAATGCGACAAGTCTTCTCTCGGAGACTAGTTCACGGTTTGTTCTAACCGGTCAAGGTCTCGCATGGTTTTCTGCTACCTCCGGGCACCTGCGTATTACTTTAAGAAAAGTTTGCAGAAATCTTCGAACCCATTTATAGACTTCTCTGGGAGTTGTCTGAACCATAACAGGGCCTGCCTCACCAGAGTTGTGGAGAAGACTCTGTTGGTCATAGTCTCGTCTCTAGTCTCCAAGGCCATCTTCTGCTGAAAGTGGTATATGTGATCGAGGGGGTCAGTCTTTCCCTCGAATGGTCTGAAGATCGGAGTTGTGAAGTCTTTCGGCTTGGGCTCTAGCTGGATCCAGTCGGCGAAGGCTGTTTGGTTGATCCCTAGCACGATTTGCTCTGCTAGATCATCAGTGGTCTGGCTGTAATGGGCCTCGAGCCTCTTACTTAGCTCCACTATCATTTTTTATTTCCAGTTGGGAAACACACCTTCCGAGCTTTCTTGGTGTCTTCGGTCCACTGCCGCTTCGGATCGGAAAGGCCTTGTCTGGCTTTGTCGCTCCCCCTGCATCCGCGATCTGGATGGGGCGGGAACTCCCCTCAGTGGTTGGCCTCCAGACTCTTGTTAGACCTCTTCGTCAAAGTTTTCCCTTCACCCGCTCTTGGCTTCGCTTGCCAGCAGCCTTTCAAGGCGAGCGTTATCTCTTTGTACTTTCGCGACTTCATCTTTTAAACCCAGGACGGCCTCATGGGCCATCTCTGCCTTCTGGTTTGCTTCTGTCAGGGTAGCAAGCATTTGGTCTAGCTTTTGTTCCAGACCCAGTCGTGCTTCCTAAGAGCTCCCTTCGGCATTGGGACGTGTGTTCCTGGTTGTTATTCTTGAGGGTGCCATCATCCGATGTTGTATGGCCTTTTATTCGGGAAGAGCGCGATCATGAGACTCCTACTCTTTCTCTCACGCTCAACGATTTCCCACAGACGGCGCCAAACTGTTGGAGTGATTCTTACCATCTGTCTATGTATCTCTGAATTGCTGATGTTGTATCTACCAACTATCCACGTATCCTTGCTATCCCAGCGTGCTTTTTACTTCAAGTCGGGTCGGAGAAGCAGAGGTGGCCACCTGTAAAAACTCTCTGATGCCTAAGTCAATTGATTATCCCTGAAGCTGAGAAGCAAAGATTTAGTTTTTTTTTTATATGTCTATCTTAAACTCTTCCTTTTTTTGAGGGGGAAGCAAGGCTTATATATATAATCCTTGAACTTGGAGCTTTTTCCTACTCTCAATCTCAGGATTGAGTACCTTTTCTCATCATGATTTACTCCAGAGATCATGGGCCGTGATTACCGTGATTTCTCTTGTATCATCGTGGCCTGCTTTTCACCATTCCCTACGACTCGGGCCTGTCAGGGGTGAGACTTTGACAAACCACCGTTCTGTCAGGGCGGTTTGTCCAATGTACACACCTACCCAGGATCGCATTAAATACCTTGTCTGGGTTTGGAGCAGCGCGTTACCTCCTGTAGTCTTCTGGTGGAAGACCCTCGAAGCTTCTGACCCCCAGCTATCGAGACAAGAACTGGATTGGGCCAAACCGTCTAGAGTCTGAGATGGATTCTGTCCTGGCCTCGGACAGCCCATGGGCCCATGCGGTATCACGTGTGACTCGCGTTATTTTTAAATAGTTACTCTGGACACGCTTCGGATGTCGTGCCTCCCTTGTGACCTGCTCTGCCACTTAATCGACCACGTGGTACGTGGACTAGGAATGGGTCCCACACTTATCGCAGAAATTTACATCAGATAGTTAATTGTTATACACTTATACAGAAATGTAAAGTATTTGTGGAGAGGATCTTACAAATTTAAAAGGAACGACGATTCAAGAATCCAACAAAGATAACTAAGAATAAGATGAGAGATGTAAATATGGCTCTAAGTTGAATGAATCAATTAATTATGATTTTTGCTGCTCTAGTAAGGCAACAGACACAGGGGACTAGCTAGAATATTGAAAAAATGCACATGGATCCTTACTGGAATTGGATTTTTGGATTTATGTTAGATTTTGTGAACAATTTGGACAATGACCATGACCCTACCCTGTAAAGACTCTTACTGATATAGCCTACGTTCCACTATTTGAGAGGTACTTATTAATTTAGGAATACCCAAACCCTGTTTGATTCTTATTATTCAGATTATAAGAATGAGACAAAATACGGCCCAAATTGTGTCAGGAACTCGACTTTAGTCATGGCTAAAAGCTTAGCTCCAATTTTCCCACAATTTGTTTAAGCATAACAGTAATAGGCTTCCCTGATTTAAAGCTAAAACTAATCTACTCACTTAAACTAAAAAAGCTTATGCCAGAAGAACTTATGTAATAATCCGTACCTGGCACAAAAAAAATATTTATATATAAATACTTCTATAAATAAATGAAAGAGCAAAAGACAAAAAAGATCAAAAATTTAGTTAATTAAGCAAGGATAATTCAGTAATTTTGAAAACAAAGAAACCCTATATTTATCATTCTTCAGAATCTCTGACAGAAGAAAAAAAAATTTAAGGCTCTATAGAGGAAGAGATGACCGTCTGAATGTTTGGGAGAAGAGGAATGATTACAAAAAAGTTGATTGTTAATTCTCTAAGATAAAGAACTCCTCCTTATCATTTATCAATTGATTATCTGAGATTTTTAGGGTTAATCTATCTTCTAGGGTTTATAATTCTTTAAACATATTCTTGTTTCAGTTATGATTCTAGAGTTAATTTACATTTTTATGATTACTCTCACTTTAAAATTTAAAACAAGACTAAAAGTATATGATTTGGATGTCTAAATTAAAAGTTATAGATTTTGTAATTTTAGTCTAAAACGGTAAAATACATCATAGATTATGACTGATTTTTCTGATGCTTTAGATATTCTAATAGGGTCTTATTTAATATGATTGGAAAAATATATAATTTATCAAAAATAAATTTAAAACCAGAGAAATATAGCCTTTCGAAATGAATGCTATGAATCTAGAAAAATTTTATAAGTCTCAACATTTAGAGTATAATATGGCAATGGTTTACTCAGCTTAGTGGGACCCACTTATAGACCTTACAGCTATATTCTTAGTACTTTTAGGACCCATATCATTTGTAGAAATTGTCCTCCAAATTTCATAGTTTTTAGAATTAATTTAGAATTGTTATAAATTTTTTATATCGAGGTTATGAAAGATAATATAGTGTGAAAGATAATGTAGTGAATGTATCAAGTGTGCAGAGATAATGGGTTAGACATTGTGTTAAATATGATTTAAAGTACCTATTAAGTATTTAATATTTATATATGATTCTTGTTATAATTATAGATTCTTGTGGTAGCTAGCAAATTATTATTGGATTGGTTAAACTAGCAAACAAGTAACTAACTAGCAAACAAGTAACTAACCTTTCATCTTTACTAGTGACTTTGTTTTACTTAAATTAATATCTTTTGCTTTCTTTTAAAAGAAAATTATGTTTGTAAATCTGAACTTGTTTTCAAGGATTTTATTAATAAATGAAAATTATTTTGACAAGAGATAACCATCTTTCGAATAAAATTTGGATCAAACTTATGTTTATTACTACTTTTAAGTGATTTAGAACTTGTTACCTTATTGATAAATATGGTATTGGATAATTGTTTTATAATGGAATGTATTGAAATACTCTTCAGTGAGTATACATGTGGACCCAATCCACAGGGGTTATATGTGGACAATACTAACTTAGCTACATGATTAAAGTAGTCGATTCGTATACGGCTGCAAGAGTAATCTGTAGTAGATTCGGGTCGAGTTATAGGAGTTATTTATGACAGATTCAGACCTAATCACGGGGATTAAGTGTGGCCATAGGCACCAAAATTGTAGAGTAGAATTAGAAAGTGATATCGACTGTTGAACAAGTTTGATACAATGAATTTTGAAACTCTCTATTTTGTTAAATCAGTTTTTAATTAGTTTCATTTTCTTAATTTAAAAAGTATTGATTTCGAAGTTAAAGTTATTTTGTAAAATACTTACTGAATATATTAAATTGTATATGCTTGATCCAACTAGTAAAGATTATTAGTCACTTATTGGGCTATCGAGTTTACCTTTTTATTCTTTAATTTTTTTTAGATTCAGAGAATAGTAAATAAATGGAACTCATATTTGAAAGAGGAAAATCATTTGAGGACTCAAATATACTATTTAGAGCTATTGTATTGTTTAGTTTCTATTTTGAGATATTGTTGGTTATTCGAGATATACTAGATTATTGTTATAGTTTTAATTTCTTTTGTTATTATGGATTTAGCAAATTATTATTGACAGTTTAAACTGATTTAGTGTTTTGTTATGATGAGATATCTTAAGTATTAATGGATCTATTTGAATTTTTAATAATGATTGAATTCGAAACCTTTGTCTTTATGAAATTTATCCTTATGAACATGTGGCGGTTGTTATGTCTTTGGTCTTATGGCGTGACAACTTGCCCTTCAAATCCTTACCATTCTAATTTAAGAACTTGAAAATAATTGCACAAACTAAATAAAGCAAGATGAATAAAGAGCAAAACCCCATAATCAGATATTATGAAAATCGTCAATTATCTATAATAATACTGGATTACATAAAGGTCTTCAACTGAAGCTAAACTCGCCAAAGCAGTTTATGGCCACCAACTACCAAACCTAAGGAACAAAGGAGCAAGAAACATAAACCGAGTCACCGTAGACCGCGACTTTCACAACTGCTTCTATACAAAAACCCCTCCCAAAACTAGATCAAGCGCGTTCGCCCCTAATCCGCCTCATTATAGGTTCATACGTACATATCGTGTATATATATATATATATAGGACACCAATCCAGTAGGTATTTTTTTTTTTTAACCTATGCATAGGTATCAATTTGGCCAATGAAAATTTAGCATATATATTTTTTTATTATAAAAAGTAAGAGAGAGAAAGAGCATATATATATAAGACACCAATTCAGTAGGTATTTTTTTTTTTTACCTATGCATAGGTATCAATTTGGCCAATAAAAATTTAGCATATATATTTTTTTATTATAAAAAGTAAGAGAGAGAAAGAGCATTAATGATGCACGTCTTTTTATGCACTTCATTATAGTCATTGGATTACCATTAGATGGTAATCCAACGGCTAAAAAAAAATACATGTCCATAGGTAAAGAAAAAAAATATCTATTGGATTGGCAACTATATATATATATATATGACTTCATACATATAATAATTTACACAAATTATTCAATAATCATTATAGATTCATACGAATTGAATTCCAAAAAAAATAAAAACCTATACAAATTCATAGCCAAACCCAAACAATTTCAGAGCCAAAAAATAAAAAATGTAAATAATGTCAAAGCCAAAAAATTAAAGATGCAAACAATTTTATAGCCAAAAAAATAAAAAAATAAACAATTTCATACTAACCCTAATGCAACTGAGCCACACGACCTGAAAAATGGAGCTTCTTCTCGAAAAGGTATCCTTTCTACAAAGTCAAAAGTCATGTGAGAGATGAGAGAGGAAAATCAAGTTATGAAAATAAAGAAGAGAGAGAGAGAGAGACTGAAGATAGGGAGACTCTGAGTGTGAGGGAAAAAAGCGAGACAAAATGAAAATAAGACTAGAGACGAGTGATAGTGAGACAAAAAAAAAAAAAAAAAAAAAACCTCTAAAATCTTATGCAGACACCTTAAGTGTCTGTAAAGCCTTTAGAAACTATTTTTTCTGTATCTTGAAGTGAAAGGTAATGAGATGAAGCATACGTACTAAAAACCAGTTAATTATTTTTTAAAAAAAAACATTATACTTATATTATTCAAATAGTTCCCTTATATAAGGAAATTTTCATCCAAAAGGTAAAACAAAATAAGTGCAACTCTCAACAATAGAGGAACAAATATTGTTGAAAATTAAGAGAGGAGAATGTGCTAGGATCGAGTTTCCTCAACATGGGAAATGTAACATTAATATGGTTTAATTTCAGTTTCATCTTAATAATGGCTGACATTATTGAATAAGCTAACCTAAGAAAAGAAAAAAAAAATTATATTATCAGAAACGAGATAATTATATTTTTTTATATATTGTATTTTGACAATTTATTTAATTTATACTTTATATTATGATTATTGTCAAAATTAACATTCAAATTTCAAAACAAATTTAATTCCTCTGCATCAAATAACAATTCTAAGCATT